>NTHP01000329.1:502636-554943 GCA_003416845.1 Oplegnathus fasciatus
TGTGATTGTACATTTATTTTTGTGAGGACCAATTTGAGTTTTACTTTGGGAATGAGGACATTTTTGGAAAGTGAGGACATTTTGGTAGGTCCTCACTTTGGGACAGCCCTTCAATGGTCTGTTTGAGGGTTCAGACATGGTTTTAAGGTTCAGGTTACAGTTAGGTTAGGGTGTGTGTGTGTGTGTGTGTGTGTGTGTGTTTGCTAATGTGAGATAACTTAACCACATTGAAGGCAAAGACATACATGTCCAAAAACCACCCTGATCTTTCATTGCAGCATACAACTACTTCCAGCTTTGGCACTTAACATGTCGGCCAGAATTGCGTTCACTTAAAATGTGATCAGCTACCAAGTCCACATAGGGAGGAGGCTGGGGTGTATGAATGGGTCAACAAAACATCAGACTTTAACATGAGAGACATGCTGTTTCCGAACCGCGAGTCAACGTTGTTGGGTTTTTTTTAAAGAACCACAATCGTTCCATAACCTTAACCACATGGTTATTATTGTAAACAAGACGACAAAGATCCCCTAACCTTAACAAAGTAGTCATTTTAACCCAAACCATGATCTTTCCCTAAACCTAACCAAGTCGTTTTTGAGCCTAAACCTAACCAAACCTTAACCATAGCACTGACACATCAACAGATTTGTAACAGTTTTGGAAGGCACTGACACATGACGTCCCACCGATAGAGGCATCAGATCAGAAAGTGCTTCTATGTCTCGCTCTAGAAGGAAGGACAAATAATGTATTTTGTCGTTTAATTTTGAGGATACACTTCTTCCCCCTCACTGTGGCTGCTGCTCTCTGGGTTGAAAGCGAGAAGGAGAAATAAGCACAATTACAGTGAGTCAACTGCACAGCAGCTCTACTAAAACATGAATGAGCTGCACATGTGCATGCCAGTGTACAGTGGAAATACCAGTGTGCAAAGAAAACTGTTACAAAGTGGTGAAAATATGTTTGTGTTGCAAATCACTTTAACACCTTTAAAGAAAATCTATTTTCAACAAATAAAACCATTACTATAAAATAAAAAGATAGAATCATTGTCCTGGATTACTCTGCTTGTGTGAGATTCAAGTGTTTGCAAGTTGAGTTACATGCCCTTCTAAAACGAATGGAAGATAAGAAAAACACCACTGACTTTGGAAAGTTTTTGGCAGGACTATAAAGACAATTATAGGGCTAAACAACATGAAAAACATATATACAGTGTGTGTTTTCATGCCTAAATATAAATAATACTGAAATAATATAGAAAGAACAAATGTTTGAACATCCCTAACACAAGCGTGTGCAGAGAACAGTCCTAATTCCTTGTTGTCAGTGTTGGTTTATTTATGGCAGTAGTGCTCCGGCTACAGCTGCTAATGGAGTTTCTGTACCTGAGGAATAAAACCTGTGACTGAGTACATGGGTGAGCAAATTACAAAGCAAGAGAGACAGAGACAAAAAGTGAGTTCGCAAGACAGAATATGGCAGGGTGAGGAGAGGAGAGGAGGAGGTTAGAGATTCATTAGTGTTTTTCATTCGTTCCATTAGTATCAGGCCGCTGATGCTTTTACTTTTACATTTTTGTTGTCAGCTCACACACACCAAAGCTTCAGGACTGTTTTTCTCTCTCTCCAGCCAACCACATGTGAGAGCCTAATGAGGAGAGAAGGTGAGCAAGGTATCAGAATAAAAAACGGACACCAAAGAAAGAACGAGCAAGCAAGGCAGTACCTATGTTCTATACTAATGGCTTTAATGGGTTTATTGACTGTGACTGATAATGTCTCTCCTTCACCTGGCTTACACTTTGGTTGGGCTGCTGGGCTGAAACACACGTGTACAGGATGAGCCGAGTGGCTTTTATAGGACCTTTCTTAATGTTTTCCTCTGGAAATCATTAATTAGCCTTAAACTTGGTGGGCAGCATTTTTTACACTGCCTGTAGGTTCCTGAGGTGTTTCCAAAAGTGTTTCCTTGAGTGGTGTTATCAGTATTTTTGAGTGATTTCCAGTGTGTTTAGTGTATTTTCAATTCTGGCTCTTTTGGTGTGAGATGGAAGCCTCAAACATAAATATATACTATATACACTACTCACAAAAAGTTAGGGATATTCGGCTTTCAGATGAAATTTCAGAATGCACCTAAAATGCACTATAACCTTTACAGGTGAACTTAATTTGACCTTCTCTAAACTTTTNTATATATATACACACACACACACACACACATATATATATATATATATATATATATATATATATATATATATATATATAAAGTTTTACAGGCAAATAAGCTGGTTTATTACATTTGCGTAGACGTGTTTGACTGGCTTAATTTCCTGGTTTTTAATTCAGTGAGTTCTTTAAACAATCCTGTAACACAAAAATTGTATCACAATTTTCTGAAAAAGCTGCTGCAGATGCAAAAATCATTACATTGTAGTTTTACAGAGGTGATTTTTTTTTTTTCAAAAAATGTTGAAACATATCCACTCTGTCAAATGACAGCTTACTGTTGAAGGCCATAACAGAAACATCAAGTGTCAAAAAACCTTCACTTTAACAGATCAGACACCAGTACTTCAGCGTCACCTGTTCCTGTTTCTCTTCCTCTTTCAGTTCCTCAGTGTTTCCTTGAGATCCATATTATCTCATGTCCTGCCTGTCTCAGGTCCTCACTACTACACAGCAGTTTGTCTGCTCTGCGTGGTTCTGAGTGTTTGTAGTGGCCTGCCCTACCTAGAAGACCTGCTACCTCTTCCAAAAGAATTTCGTCCCCTCTATGGTTCACTCATTTTGTTTAATGGCAAGTGGAAATGCTGGCCGGTCCTCTTTCCATGGTCATCACATCACACTGTGGCATTTTTCCCTGGAGGTATGTGACCTTTATCAGGGAGCAGAGCCCAGTGTTGCTTCGGCTAACTACTGACCCTCTCCCAGGGAGCTCATTAGCCAGCGACACTCTCAACGGCCACTTTCTAGACACTTGGGCAATTAGGCTCTTTACAAATATCACCCATACCCGAGGACAGCCAGCAGCCAGGGACAGACCAGGATGGCAGAACCGATGAATGTGTGAGTGTGTGTGTGTCTAGATCACTGCGTGTGAATGTGTCAGGTCCTTTAGGTACTGTGTGTTGTGCATGTGTAAACAAGTGTGTGCTGTTCCTGTCTCTTTATAGAGTTTAGCAGATAGAAATGTCGTATCATATGTGAAAGTGAAATGTAGATTTTGTGGACACAGCAGGCAGTATTTTGACAGGAAACTAACTGCAACAATAAACAAAAGTTTAGGGTCGGGTATACTCAAAAAGAATTGTACAACATGTCGTCCAACCACGTCTGAGGGCCAAACTGTTTATAGCTTTTCCGAATGGTCACAAGGTGGAGTGACAAGCCAGCGTTCAAATGGAGAGAACAACACACACTTTCAGACAGATATCATACAAAGCATCATTTGAGGGAATTACTCGCTGACAGTTCTGATTGTGAGCGACAACAGAAACTAGACAACGGGCAAGTATAATCTGCAACCATGCTGTAACGGAAACAATAAAATATTCTACCTGTATCATCGTGTAATATCTGTTTTATATGTTATCCCTGATAAATACAAATGTTTTTCATTCCCTTTCTGAAAGCATTTAAAAGCATCAATGTGTGGAATGTAATTAAATCGAGTACCTACTCTTGTGTTTGTTTGGTACTTGATTGCATCATTGAAGTACAGAAAAACTGAAGTCCGTTGACCTTTGATTTGCCATCTCATAATCTCATTACCCAGCTGTGTTGACCTTGTTATGTAATCCACAGCTCCAACCTGTGTATGAACAATCATACTTCTCATTAACCTGCAGTTTTAAAGGCTAATGTCAACTGTTTGAATGTGATATGTTACGGCTCACTATATCTACTGGTCTAAAGGGTCTAAAAAAACCCATCTCCACGAGTCTTGACAATGTGAAACCGAGTCCAATATGGATCCACTTCTTGAGACCAATCCCAGTGGTGACCATTAGCAACAGTAAGGAATTCAGGTAGCAGCTGGAAGCTGCATTTGAAGGCACTAAACATCAGGAGTGGATATGATCAGAGGTTTGGTGGAGCGACCACAGGACAGCACAGTGTCCTGTCCGCCCCGACTGGCAGCCGTTTGGAGAAGTTGATGGCTCACTGGGCTGTGGCACTTGATGTGTACTTGCAGTGTCTTTGAACTCGACTGACGGTCATTGTGGGATGTCACCCACCCTCTGTCTAACTACCATCTTCCCTGTCACTCACACTGGCCACTGTGGACTGTCCAATTAATGAAAAGTATTTTAAAGAAATGACTAATATTCTGACAGTGTGTTCTTTTGATCACAGTCAGTGTTTTCTAATTTGCGAGCTTGAACATGTTTTTGCCAAAGCTAAAAAACTGAATAACCCAAACTCTTAATGATAGCACAAGAGGGCAGACAAACCAAATGTATTCAGAGCTGTCAAACTGGATGAAACTGTAAAAAGTTGCACAACATAAGGCAGCATTACATCTCCTGTCCCGCATGTTGACCTGACAGACACAAACTCTGCGTGCACTGACGAGATGGTGTGAAGGCAGAGATGGAAGGAGGAGGACGGATAATGAGAGAGAAAGAGAGAGAGGGTGGAGCTCCTTGAAGCACACTCAAGGGGAACGGAACACCCGATCCAAGACCGTGGTATCCGTCATTAGACAACTATCCCAGCCTGTAAATATTTAGAGTTCAGAGCCTCTTGGTGGTTGCATTAACAGCAGCGTTTTGTTGCGAAAAGGGTTAAAGTGCTACGTGCATCTACATTTGTTTGTATATCACAGTGACCCTAATAAGCCAGCTGACGCTTGCAGGTGAGGAGATATGCAAGTGTGCATGCTTGCAGTCACTTTCCATCTCTCTCGAGCCCATCTTGAAATTGTGACCGTCTCTTCAGCAAACAATCTAATCTCTTAATCTCTTCACCTCATCTTGGGCCAGTTAATCCGGGACAGAGAAAAAGGTTAGAGAACAAAAGGGATCACTGAACTGCACACACTGAGAGCAGCCTGGTTCGCTCTATGCTGATGCAATTGGTGTTAGAGACTCATTATATCTACTGTGTGTAATGATCTAATGGAGCTACAGAGTTTTAACAGATTTTTAAATCTGCTTCCTTTAGAGTTAAAGACAAAACTAAAGAGGGATCAAAGTATCAGAAGTATCAGAAGTAGATGGGGAGGGTTTGGGGAGGGAATCAAAACACAATATAAACTTGCATTGGCGCTAAGCTAATAATCAAAAGACGATCTACCTGAGCACAAAAAGAAACCAACATTTCCAAAATCACTATCCTGCATTTTATGACAAGAATTTCTCCAAACCCACAATGTTTAATACTGAGGGAAGGCTCATCAAGATGGCCATCTTTTAATCTGGATCTGTCTACTTACAGAGCCCCACGTTTGATTGTAAAGAGAAAAAAAGAAAGAAATTAAGAAGTGTGGAGTGTTTTCAATTCCCAAACTCCTCTGAACCAGAGGGATGGGTGCTGCTAGGTATTTGTTGAGGGTCTCTCCTGCCCCCTGCTGGGTAAAAGGTACTTTTAAGTTTAATTTTGTGGCACCCTGCAGTTGAGAGCATCCAGGCCTGACAAACAATCAGAAACACTACGTGAGATTTCAAGGTTTAAATTTATCCCATGTTAGAAATGAAGGCTTTCCCTGTAGTTTTACTTTCACAAGCCCTTCCTTCAGGAAGGGTGGCAGAGACGTAGCTATAGAGAAGTGTGAGACAGTACAGTGAGTGTGACGGAAAGACAGATTCAGAGAGTGTGGATGCCCAGAGAAAGAGGCAAACATGTGAAAGAAAAGGAGAAAACAGAGAGACAGAGTAAGAGAGTTATTTGATCTAGCCAGGCACTTTCTCAAAGCCCAGCTACGTTCCTCACAAACCAGCACTGTTGATTAAAAGAATGAATTAGATAAAGAATATAAACAGCCTCTCTCTGTGTGTGTGTGTCTGTGTTATCCTCTCTCTTTCGCTCTCTCTCTCCTTCTGCCTCTTGCTTTGTCTTCATAGCCACGGGCGATGACTGAATAATTCTGTTTGAGATTTGTAAAAGTGAGGGAGAGAAAGACATCTTGACGTGCTGAATGTGAAAACAGTGATCGTTGAGAGGTGAGAAATATATCTTGTCTGTGAGAGGCTGTGCCACTGATTCGCGGCTCAGAGTTGAGACTTTATTTTGGTAGATTTTGAATGACACAATGGAGAGAGAGCTGTGACATCTGTATTATGAGATTTGTACTGTTAAAAAAAAAAACTAGAGTTGGACATCTAGTAAGAGGCATGAAAACCAACACCATTTAGCCCAATTAAAGACTAAAATATCTATATATTGAATATTAGAAACCAGAAAAAAAAACATAAAAAACAATAAACTTCAGCAAACTTACAACTAGTATTGAGAGGAGACTTTTTAAATTATTAAGTGAAGAGAGCTGTGTGATATGACAATCTTACCTGCTTCACAATCCTCAAGCAACAACCCCACTCTGACACTTTCGATACGGTGCATACACATGGCCTCATCCCTTACTCCCGATTAACTGGTCTAACGCTAATGTATTTACAATTTTTAATGGCAGGTCCGCCATTCTTGTGCAGAAATGCTGAGCAGTGGGCAGTGAAATATTGCTTTTCAGCCTGCCGTTAAGTTGCTCCTTGAATCTGAACTTTTTCAAGTCTACCTATTATTGAGCTGTCTACAATTGCTGTACATATGCTGCACTGGTATGATGTGGTCATATTTTATTGTGCAATGATGAGATACTTTATTGCTCTGGACAATTTAAATAGGAATTGAGCCTGAGAGATTCACTGCAGTGACTGGTGAATGTGAAATGGCCTCTTGTAATTGACTTTACTGACTAACGTGTGGGTGCTATTGCTAGTGGGGAATATATGGTACTAGTGTACGTGGATATCCTTCCCTATACTGTTTACTCGCTCACAGGTGATTTCATTGCAATACCAGCTTGTATATGGGCGCCACGGTGGTGCATCACAGCAAGAAGGTTTGAACCCGCCGGCCGGCTGGAGCCTTGTGGAGTTGTGTTGTTGTGTTGTTCTCCATGTGCCTGCGTGGGTTTTCTCCGGGCGCTTCAGCTTCCTCCCACAGTCCAAAGCCATGTCGGTTAGGTTAATTGGTGACTCTAAATTGCTAGTGGGTGTGAACGTGAGCGTGAATCCTTGTCTGTCTCTATGTGTCAGCCCTGTGATTGACTGGGGACCCGTCCAGGGAGTACCGCTCACCCAATGTCAGCTGGGATCTGCTCCAGCTCCCCAGCGACCCTCCAAAGGATGAGCGAGTATAGCTAATGCACAGAGGGATGGATGGATGGACTAGTTTGTATGCAAATAAGAGAAAACTGTGAATCCTGAACCACATAATTTAAAGTTTCTGCAGTTTTATTTAGATTCTGCTACTTTCTTAACCTTTCACCCAGAGAGCAAGCTCTCCTATTAAATATCCATGTTCGTTGACTGGGAGGTACAAATGGAGACAGAAACATATAAATGAGTAGGTGAGGAAGATTTGACCACAATTATGAGATAATTCAAATGCAGAAAGAAGGAACAAAGGGGAAAATGACCCTGTTGTATGAAGAAGCTTGTGGATGGAAAGGTGAAGATCAGAAATTAGTCTCATTCATTTTCTATTCAATTACAGTAATTTAAGATATTTGAAATCGTAAAAACCTGCAATCCTTGCTCATGAAATAATAGTGAGTAGGGAGGTTGCCTTTCAGCTTGAGGACCTGAGCAGAAGAGCCCGTGTTAGCTGGCATTCGCATTGCTGAGGTGTTCGACAACAAGACACTGATTCCCTTTAAGCAGCAGGGCGCTGTTCTGTTGCTGATTGCACTGTGGCCTCCTGGCAAGGGTCAAGAGAAAAACAAGAAGTTCCTAAGGGGATCATTGAAAAAATGAAAGATTTTTACTCGCAGTAGTAGTAAAAGAAGTTTTAGCAACATTAGCAGTCCTATTGGCTGCGTAGATGGGAGGAGGGATGAGGTGGATAGTCAGGGCAGATCCTCATTATTCCTCCTCTCGCCTCTGATCCCTTGTTATCCCAACACTCATCGCTCATCTGTCCCCCTGGGGGATGAAAGGAATATCTTTCACATTTGCTTAATTCCCCCAACGTGCCTCCCACTGCACCTTAAGGCAATTCCATTTTTTGTTGTTGCTTTAAAACTTGGTCCTGTGGTCCACGGTAGCTTAGAGGAAAGACTGTGGCATAAATATTGCCAGGGTAGGGGGCCTGATTCCCACTGGGGCCAACCATACTAAAAATGTAAGGTCTCCTGTTACTTGAAAGGCACTTTGAGTCCACTAAACAGCATGTGTAAATTACAGCATGTTAAAGTTTGTTTGGTGGGCAGAGCAGTGAAGCTTTTTGGGTTTTTGTATCAATTTTGTGAAACGTACTGATTGTATTTCAGGCCAGTACATTGATAACATTTTCCACAATTCTTACGTACTTTACTTAAGTATAATCATCTGAGCTTTTGTCCACTTCTTTCAAATAAAAGCAATGTGGGTGACTCTCATATGCCAGCAAATAAAACATGGTTGGCATATTTTTTTTCTCTGAAACAGACACACCAGATCAGAGATCAGCGCTGTTTGTGTTGTGTGTGAAGGAAATGTTTCACAGCAGGGCCAAGGAATGTAACCAAACCTTCAACAAAATGTTAAAACCACATCCACAGCTGAGATGCAAGGTTTTCTTCTGCCAGCAACTGTATCATAATTACCAGTGCGGCATCTCGAAACAGGAGCACTAAATGCTGCAATTATGGGGAACATCTGTTGGCTAAACCATTTGTGGTGCAATAGTAGAGGTTTGAGATGATGCCAGAACTATAAAAATGTTGTCAAACACCTGCTGAAGCATTTGTTTATGTAACGTACAGTGTTTTCCTTCACTGCTACTGATATCATTTGTTTGCATACCAGTCTATAGGACATACCGTATATGAGCAATCGCTGTGCATGTCTTTATTAGTCACTTAAAACACAGCAGTTTTCCAATAGCAACCGTAACTAGGCATGGTAGGCATGTCAAGCTTTGAATTTCTTGACATGCCAAAGTAGTCTGGAGGGTGATATCTTTGTATGATACCTTTCCCAAACCAAAAGCAAACTAGCAGAAGTGTAAACAATGGATTAAGCAGTGTGTTTATCAGCTCTAAGGTAAACTGCAAATGTTACGTTAGGCAAACTAGCCTACCTTCAGATGTAACCTAATCCAGTGTCACAGATTATATTAGCTAACTGCATTTTGTGGGGTTACGTATGTGAGTAGTATTCCAGTTCTGTTAACCAAAGTATTTTATCGAATAGTGTACTATTTCTTATTAAAGACTGGAGACGAAGGAGAAGAGAGTGAGAAGGAAGAATTAAGGGAGTGAAGTGAGGAGAGTGTAGAAGAGTGAGGCGGAAAGGGAAAGAGAAGGAAAGGAAGAAAGAGAAGGAAGACAAGTGAAGAAAAGAGGAGAGGAGAAAAAGTTAAGAGGGCAAGAAGAGTGACACAAGGAGAGTGAAGAAGAGCAGACAGAGGAGGTACAATGGCGCAGCTTCACTCACCATGGTGCTGTAACCTATTTTCTGATTTTCTGACACGGTTTACAAAGTTACTTAGTTAGTACCCAATTTTATCAGTTGGCCTGCACCATAGTTTATTACAGTACAACAGTTACCATGGTCTTCAAACCGGAATTGTCCCCCCTTTTTATTTCATAGATAATAACATTGGATATCTTAATGATATGTTGACTGCCAAACCAGAAATGTCCCCGGTTTTCATTTCAGAAATCTGCTTTTTTATACTTTAGCAACCAAGATCAAACTCGTTATCCAAGCGTTATGTTTGCCACACATTGGTTAGTCCTCATCCTTAAAGCCTTATTTTCTCTTGTAATGTCTCAAGTAAAACATTACGTTCAAAAATCTGAAAAATAAAGCATAAATCTAACCTCTAGCTTCTTTGCTTAAACACTTGGACAAGCAAGACAAAAAGGGTTACATTAGGATGAAATACAGAAAAATGTAGGACCAGACCCTTCTACTAGTACTAGGACCCACTAGCTCTACACTGTTGTAAGAACAATGCTATTTGCCTGGGGCATGCAGCTTTACGGCTTGATCCCATGGGGCATGTCTGCGTCGCGTTCCAGCTGCGACGCAGCCACTGGAGCACGTTTCAGAAGCGTCTCTCCGCTCCAGATACGTACGCACAGAGTAGATGAGCCGGGCAAGAAGTCAGACACGGAAACGTCATAGAGAATCCAGTCAATTTTCAAAACAACACCTTGTGCAAACTCCCGATTTTATATCACATCACTACGTCAACATTACGACATAACCGGTAGGACCAGGCCAGAAGAAGCACAAAAATCAAGGATCAATGACCAAAATCTGAGTAAGTTCTGAAACGCTCCTGGTGGGGTATTAAGCCGTGTGGAGGACAGAACAAAACCGCGGCGCAGACGTGCCCTGTGGAATCCAGGCGTTAGTGTCAGTCTTTTTATATAGAGTATGTATACTTGTGCATACTTAAGACACAATTTACTGGGTTCTATTTTTAAAAGGAGTTGGCTAGAAACGTCAGCTGGCCTGGGAATAGCATTTTCAAGCAAGTCATGGAGCTAACATTAGCTAGCTAGCTATAGCTACTAAAATACGCAGGCGACAGTTGTCATTTCAGCCACCAAAATCTCTTGTCCCCAGCTAGAAATGAGAAGCCTGCTTTTGTTTACTTCTGTCAGAAATCAAGAACCCACTGTTTCAAAAATTACTAAGAATTTTGAGTGTTAAATTTTCCTTTGTTGTCATTGTAAACTGCATTATGTGCCATGGAAAGCTTGACATGTGTTGACTTAAATAAATAAAATTATAAAATACAGACAAATGGCTACTGGCTAAAAACAGTACAGATAAAAGAAAATTCAACATTCTTTTTTTTTTCAGCGTGACGACAGTGTCACAACATTTCACATAATAGCAACAAAAAAAAAAACCTTCGACTAAAGTTGCAATAAATCTCTTTTTTCAATTTCATTCCAATTGTATGATGTCCAGTGCTCCTGTTGGCCTTGGGAGAGAGTAGGCAGACACGCGCTACATCTGTGACACACAATGACACCAGCCACATTTTTTCACACTCCCATGAAAACCTTGAACAGGAGGTTGTGGAGGGTTCATACTCTCACAGTTCAACCACCCACTGCGTGGACACCAAGTAGTAGGAGTTTCTGGTGCAGCAGAAGGCCATCACAATAAAAACTAATGTTTATACAACATACTGGAAAAATGGCCTGCGGACATGTGAAATGTGGCTGGAAATTGAGTTTCGTAGCTTATTTTGACATTGAGGGAGTGCACTAAACAAAGTCTGAAAGCGTTCAAGGCCCGATGTCAATTAAAAGTAGGATTTGTCAGTAAAGTCAAAATCACAAGGACTTCAGTCACACAGTACAGATGGGTAGTCAGGTGGACTCACTAACTAGTCCAAACAGCATCCTAGGATTTTATCTGAAACAGTAACTGAACCGCCACAAAAGGGTACCTATATACAGCATTTCTTTTGCTTCTCTTCACTTCTCTTCAGCATGTGTAAACGGAAATTAAAACAATCACATTAAAGACTTGGTAGACTCTCATGTGTCGGCTTGTCAGAGACTCAGTTGGCCAACATACTGACAGACAGATGTACAGACAGAAAGACAGACAGAGTGAGCCTGGCTGTGAAATGAGCATGATGTCCTTAAATGCAAATGTCCGCAAATGTAGGATAAATACATTTTAACACCATGCAATTATGTAACTCTTTTCACATTAGCATGTGAAAATGTTCACGGCACTATTTTAGTGTCAGACCTTTTTAATGTTTCTTATGGAGATATCTGTATGGCAAACATTTCATAATAAATTCAAAAAAACTGTGATGTCCAATTTTTGTTGCTGTCGGTCGGGTAATCTGATTGACAGATTTAATCTTCGCCTCATTTCTGTCCACAGCGTGAAAGCTGCACCTCAGAGTTTGTGCTCACTTCACAAAATTTCATGAGCTGGAGCAGGAGACTGGAGACTGGTCGTGTTTTTGAAGCGGAGCCTTTTCCCTCTGAGGTTCTTGTGCTGGATGCAGCTTTGTGTCACAGTCACAGTCAATACACACTGCTCTCCATCTCCATCATCACAGCTCCACGGGGACTCGGAAGGAAGAAGAGAGAGGGAGAGATATACGCTGTTTGTGCCTGCATGTGTGTGTTTGTATGAATGTTGCTGCCTTTGTACCAAAGAAAGCTAAAATGAAAATGTGCCTGCGTGCACGTTGTTTGTGTGTGTGTTAAAGAATGCATGTTTGTCTCTCTTTATGTGTGTGGTTGCATGCTCGTGCATCTTTTGCATGTGGAGTATGTGTGCGTGTGTGTGAGCCTCCCAACTCTCTGCGGTATTCTCCTCCTCTCCAGCCGTCATCCCTCTGTCTGCTATCTGTCCAAGCTTAAAGCGCCAGTTGTTTTCTAAGGGGCCTCTGGGAGAAAAAGAAACAACTGGGCGATTACACTTCTTCTTTTATCCTCACAAAGATGTTCTGTTCCTCCCTGTCTTGCTTTTCTTCCAGGAGGTCTTTGCTGTGAGGCTTTTCCCTTTCTGCCTTTCTGAGATTTTATTTATCCATGTGCCGTCTCTCTTTTTCTCACTTCCTCTCCCTCTCTCTCTCTCTCTCTCTCTCTCTCTCCCTCTGTCAACTGATGATGTTGACTTTGCTTCGCTTTGCCTCTCAGTAAAGAGACTCTCTGTCTCTGTTTCCCTTTGTCTTTCTCGTCTCGCCTCGTCTCCGTTTCTCCCTTTTTTTTAATTCCTTTCGAGCCGACTGAAAACGTTCAAATTTGTTTCTCTGAGATTCTGTCTGTGAGGCTGCCTCGTCTTATTTTGGGGGCTCTGAAAGCAGCTGGAGATTGAGGCAGGCTTTAAGGGGCCTTCAGAGCTGCTTGCTGCAGGAATCCCCAACGTGCCCAGAAAAAGATATCTCACTGTTTGTCTAACTGGCTGCAAGGATTGATGTACAGCAAAACCAAAACAGGCTATGTCAGTTTTCTGGAATCAGCAGTTTTGTTTCATCCGTGTCTTCTGGTGTATAGTGTTGTCTCATGTATGCAGCCATCCGGATCCACTCATGATACCGTCACTACATAATTCAGCGAGCGATTTCAATCACACATGCATATGTATGTGCAATCATATGTATTAATTCAATTGAGGGAGCGTGTGTGTGTGCAACTGAGTACCAGCATAGAATATGCATGTGTTGATCTCTTTCCTGCTCCTTCCTGCTCACCCTTGCTCATCAGTCAAGTTTACATTTAGACCCTGTCTCTCTCTTTCTCTCTCACACGCACACACATACACACACACACACACACACACACACACGCTACCTTCAGAGTTTAGCATTCTTATTCTCTTCCTGATTTGCCCTGGTCATTATTATTCTGCTCAGATTTTCCAACTGATGGCCTGCTGCGTTTTACATTTGGCTCAGATCATTCTGATTATGAATAAACAACACAGCCAATCATGGCGCATCCATTTACATCAGATTCCACACACATACACACACACACACACACACAAAGCCAGCCCTCCTTCTCTACATCATGTTTAGGCCACACATGAATACAGACATGTTTATGTAAGGGACAAACATGCATTACTATTGCTGGACTGATTATGATTTGAGTGTCACGACTGATTGGACCAAGTCAGTTACAGTCTGCTAGAGTTGTTCCGCACATAGACACACATTTAGCATCCAACCTTCAAGTGTACTGAATCATCAGTGTCGCTGACTGAATCCGTAGCTTTTTGACCACAACAATACAGGAGTAGATTATAGTGGTATCTGAGTTCCCTAAATTATACACCTCCTCGCCAGCAGTGAACAAACAGATCAATGAAAGGAAACAGTCTTAAAGCAACATCATCAGTTTCAAAGTGTGATTATCCAGTAGGGGCCAATAAACAATGTTTCTGATATTACTTAGCACAACTTGCTATATTGCTTGCCATTTCCTTTATGTGGCTACTTGATTGGATTAGAGTGAGTGGATAGCAGCAGCCTGTATTGTATGGTACATGTGCCCTGCTGCCGCCCATCCATTCATACAGAACATCAACGTTTCCCGGTGGCAGACGTAGTGGTACCCGCTCACTCTCTGAAAGCACCTTTAGCATAAAAAATATGAACAAGCTCGTTGAGTCTTTCAACTGAGCTTAACAAAACAATTCAAATCAGCACTCAGAATTTTCTCTACGGTGCGGGTGAGTTGCTGTTGACAGTCGAGGGTTCAAATCGGGACGTGGCGTTTAAAGTAATCTTTTGCCTTCTGAATATTTCAAACACGTTTGATTATTTACAGCTGGAATCAGGATTGTTGACATCACTGTGGGAGAAAGGATGACATTAAAAACTTTCTCAGGATGCTGAGTTAAAGTGCCGTGAGAGCACAATTTTATTATGCAGTTCATCCAGGTTTCAGGGCAGAGCCACGGCTCAGCTGAAGTTCAGCTCACTCTTCTAAAGTTCACTCACCTCTACAGAGAGAGACAAAAGTTGTTGTTGTTCTCCTCCCACTAGTTCTCCAATTGCATTATAAATGAGTTATCAAACTTAAAGTTGTAATCTCAGAGATTTTCATTTCGTTGTCTTTCGCGGCACCTATGGCGATTATCGGTAATTGCAGGTGTGTTTTTGGACCTCACTTCAGTTTCAGTTTCAGTTTCATCGTCTGTAGTCATCAACCTTTTCTTAGTTTGTTCGGCCATAATAATCGTTTACTCACAACGCTTACAGAGACTGGAAAAAACAGTACGCCGCTTCACACACAGATGAGTTGAAGAGTGAGTCTGTTGCGTTAAAAGCCTTGTTAAAAGCCGAACTGTGCGCTGCTTGTGATTTTTCCGGGAGGGTCGCTGCCGATACCCAGGTCATAATACTGCAAATGCTGCAGGCTTTCATCAGTGGGCCAAAGGCTCAGTCAACATTGTGTTGCATCATTCGACGATAGATAGTGACTTAACAGATGTTTATTTAAATGAAAATCTTCGAGATTATATCTTTAACAGATGGATGTCTATTTCTGTTTTGGTACAGTCACACATGCAAATTCGGATTCTCACAGGGATTTGGGAGGGTTACCTGGCAACACAACTCTAATTGTAGTCTACCTGTTGTTCAGTTTATTTACTCGATTGTTTGCATTTCAGTTCTACTAAACTACTAGTAGAAACTACTAAATACTAAGACATCTTTTAATGTTGGTAGAAGTAAGTTATGTTTGTGTGTCAGGGTTAATCTTCAGGCCAGCTTTAGTGACTGCACTCTCTACATGTCTCTTGTCTCTCACTTGTTGTTAAATTTTATTTTGAGCTGCCATTGACTTTAAGGTCAACGGTGAGTCGAACAATGATGAGGATCAAGGGGTGCAGTTTCATTGCACATTCTGTACCCACTTTTTCAAAGTAATGGCTTAAAATTCAGATGAGTGGAGGGCTTTGGTACAAAACAAAAGCAGGACACTGTGACTGCAGCTTCGCCAGCCGGTGGCAACCCTCAGACACAGCACCTGAAGCAGATCAGGGAAACAGCTCTGACCTTTAAAGCCAGCTGTGTCACCGGGAAGAGTAACAGCCAACCCACCGGCTAATGGTGTGTGACTTGATTTATTTATTTTTGTACTGCAGAGAATATGGTTAAAGCTGTCCCAATGAAGTGCCATATTGTATGCGAGTGAACTGGACTGATCCACCATAAGCTCATCACACTAATTAAAATGAATGGCTTGACAAATAAAAGTAAAATTGCAGGAAACAGTCACAGCTGCTGCAGGTGTAAGGTGACGCGGCGTCCTCAAGAAACAAATCCTGGATCTGTTCCATGGACAGTTAATGGGAGGCTGATTTTGTGGGTCCCTTGGCGGCGATAATGTACCCGTGAATTCACACCACAAAATAAGACGACCCACAAAACAAATGACTTATGATTAGTGACAGGTGTTTTCGCTCGCTGTCCAGGGATTCGCTGCCGCCGACAGACTGTTTGGGCAACATTATTGAGGTCGTTTCACACTCAAGGAAAAACACCAGGCGTGTGTCTGGGGAAATGAGTCGGAATGGAGGAAATCTTGTAAATGAGGAAATAGCTGCGTGTACGGATGCATAGATGGATGGAGAGACTGTCTCACATAGGAAACAAGACAGTTTAGCTTAACAAAAGACTGTGCAGCAGGTTTGGCCTTCTCCTCTCTTTCTTTTCCAGGCAGACACGCTCTCAGCCTCCTATCTCTTCCTCTTTCACAGATACAGTATGATGTCTTCCTTTCTCCTCTCTCTTTCTCTCCATGTCGCTCTCTCTTTTTGTAAATTCAGTATTCTCACCCTGTGTCAAGTAGAAGGTAGGGGACACCCGGGTGTAAATTGCTCAGCTTGCAATGGCTGGAGAAAAGCAGAAAGCAATTTCCACACCATTTCTTAGTAGGGTCCGTCGCCACTGTTGCCAAGCCCTGTAGGGACCTCAAGACGAAAAGAGAAACCGCCACTTAACCGCCAGCCAGTCAGCAAGGAGGAGATTAGGAGAGAAAAGAGCAGCGAGAGAGAAAGAGAGAGACGTTATCGCGGCTCACACTTGACTAGCAGTCGGAGCCACCCAGATTACTGTTATTGCCACAGATTTTAAACAGCTGCATCCACACTGTGGCCGACAATAAAGAGCGTAAACCCCGCTGTTTAAGGGTGGTTTCACATCCCGGAGAAAATAATATGATTCTGAACGTGGATGTGTATCCACCCAGCCTAAACATTGTGTCTGAGGCTGCCTTTATGTGTTACATACTCTTATGGTGTTATCAGTGAAGTTTCACAGGCACAGGCCAGTGTCGTACACAGTATCTAACATAAGATGAGAAGCTCGAGACAGTAAAAATGTTTAGTAACATGCCTGAGCAATAACGATGTGGTCAGGAGATTAGCATCAATTTATACCTTCTGAATTGAATTGAGAGGTCCACGATGTCCAGAAGAATCTTTAATACAATACTCACCACACTCAGTAAAAGCAAAAGATCTTTTCTTTTTTCTTGATCAAGCAACCCTATCGCAGGACAAGAGCAATTCTGAAAAAAAACCCCGGATTACATTCGATCAAGTTTTTTTGAGTTCAATGCCAATATTTTTAACTTCTCATCTGTGCATGGCAACTACAGTATGATTAAAGTTAGGGGAAGATCGTGGTTATGGTTAATGATAACTCAAACGCCCTGGTTGCTTAGGGGTTCAGGTGCCGAAAATGAACCACTACGTCTCTGGTTCACATTAGGCACTCCGTTGCATCTAATTTCCCAACTCTCCAGCCCCTTGGCATCTCTCCACGATATGCTATCTAAAATGCCCGAAAACATAATTTTAATAAAAACTATAATAATAACAGAAACGTCTGTGACGGGATGCAAACTTGCAATATTGTCCAATTTGTTTATAGAAGTAATTCCTAGGGATACTGGCCTGTATCAAGACGGCTACTGATAGAGATTTCTACTGTTTATTTTGTATGGATACATACTATCAAGATATATGCTTCTGAGGTATCCTGGTGGCTGAGGGGTTTAAGACACTGACTATAATCACATTTTCGCTTTCCCTTCACTTCCTGTCTGTCTCTATGTATTATATCCAATAAAAGAGGAAATGCCTTCTTTTATGTCACAGTTTCAAACATGTCTCCTAAAAGTGACATACTAATTTGGATTACTTTCTTATAAGCATAATTATGCAAACTTGCAAAATGTTCACTGTAAATCTATTTCATTTGTTTTTACTACAAGATCTGCTCCTGGCAACTAAAGTAATGTTTTTATGGTTATGTTTAGGCAACTCAAAGACACTGGTTAAGGTTAGGGGAAAGATTGTGGTTTTGGCTCGATACTAAGATTCAAAACTCAATGGTGACTTGAACACAAGATGGGAAGCTTTGACTTTTTCAATATTTGACCAAAACTATGATCCTTCCCCCAATCTCAACCAAGTAGTCTCTGCCTAACGACACATTGTGGGGCACAGAATATGAACCCGAGTCTCTGGTGTAAAGGTGCTTTGTGCACCCAAACATCCATCCCTCTGACTTCCATAAGAACTGAACATTTGCTGGAAGAAAACTTTGAAAATCATTGAACCTTGGGTGGCACCAGTGTGAGGCTAGATGGGGTTATAGCCCCACCAATATGTGCAATAGCCCCACTGTGGAAATTACCAGATGTTAAACATACAAAATCCTGTCTGATTTCTTTCCAGTCAGAGACACATCAAGAAAATGACCATTTATAGCAAATGGTTAAACAACCAGCAACTGGGATTCTGCCGAGAGAGCTAATCCCCAAAAACAAAATTATTACTCCCTGCTTAATAAGTCTTAGCAGGGAGCAGATTAAACCCCCAAAACAACCAAGCTACTGCAATCCGCCTTCCTGCATCAGTGCAACAAGCATGTTACAAATTCCTGGCTAACCTCAGATGATCATGAGGCAGGATATCAACAGTATCCTGATTCAAGGGAAATATTCTCAACTAAATGTACCCAACTTATGAAAAATAGGTGTGAATGCTAGCAAAGCCCTTCTCATCTAAGATGTAACTCAATAATACTGATTACTCTCAGATGAACATACGCCAAGATACTAGTAGTATCTTGATACATGGGAAATATTTCACAACTGAAATGAACTTAGACTAGCTTGCTTTTATGCAAGCCCGGCCTCTTCTCTGATAAGAATATCACCAAATTAGAAAAAAGCAGAACTATCGCAGAACTAAAGCAGGACATCTATAGATTGATATGATAGAAATTAACAATCATAAATCAAGTTGGAGTGAAGGATTCTCCAGTGATCAGCCTAATATCATACATAATCATCATACCTAATAGAAAACAACTCCAAACTTCCAGGGGGAAATATGCCCAAGACCAAATCAGCCCATACAGAAGTATTCAAATTATTACTTTGTCAGCACAAGAAATTATGCAAATATGCAAATGAATCCACATACATTACACATGAATAAACAGAGATTCAGCAGCATAGTGTCAATCTGAGCAGCTAGGAGCACGTCATTACCTGCACACACCTGGAAGCCATAACCATTGTGAAGCATATTGCCAACAGCTGATGCCGATCAGTCGGTACAAGTGGAACTTCAGTGCTCTGCCTGAACTAATGCTATGCTTCATTTATTTAGCTCCTGCTTCCCCCCCTACTCAATTGTTGAGGTCAAATAGCGCCGGCAGTATGGCCACAGCATCCTCACTCAGGGTTTCCAAGTCAAACAAACACATCGAGAGGAACCAGAAGCTGGTATTAGTATAGCCCCTGGCTGGAATATTCACAAAAGATGTAACTTTTGGCTTCATAAGTAGGCATTTCCTCCATGTCCTGTCTGTGTAGCTTATTTGTCAGTCTTGATATTCAATGTAAAGTGGGTTGTTGTCTTCAGCTATTTCAGCCCTCTGCCTGCACTTGGGTCCCATCTAACAGTCCTGTCAGAACACTGATTATTACTGCAATTGTTACTGTTTGTGACTCCACAGAAGTGTTTGTAATAGCCATAGTTAAATTGACTTTCAAATGCCACATGTCTGGGTTTTGTAGGAATCGGGGTTGCCCAGTTTATATTCTATTGAGACTTAAAGTAATTTAGTCAGCTTTCTCTGTGTAGAGGCTTGCCTCACAAATCTCTCAGTAACCACAACTGTCTATTGGAGGATAACAGGGCACGGACAAAGGCCATTTACACTAGATAGCAGTTCTCATAGAGTAATTTGGGGTCCTGGTTTAACCTTCCTGCGGCCCACCTTTTCTTTTGATATAATCTTTGAGAAATACTGTTTTGACAGCAAAGAAACATTTACACTATATCACACTGAAGGCTTTTAAATAAGGACAACAGGACTGAAAAAGAGACAATATTGTTTATTTATGGTAGGAACCTTCTACTGTAGCAGAGCTGCCGGGTGGTTCAACAGACTAATAACTTCCCGTGGAGACTCAGTTAGTCCATTAGGCTACCGCACCTATTTAAAAACATCCAGGCAGGCAGTATTTGGCTATAATTCAGTACCAGCCAAGCTGATCTATTAAGATGTATTACACCCACCAGAGACCTACAGAGGGATGGCGAGGTCAGGGAAAAGTGAAGGCCTCACCTCAAGCTGCTGCCCGACATCCAAATCAGCATTTCAAAATCACTCAGCGAGATTAAAAAGGCAGGGAATGGAAAGCATGAGTGGGGTAGGGCGGTAGGTAGCCACGCTCCTACAGGAGAAGCAATCTAGGTGCTCCTGCTTGACTGTTGGCGTGATTAGATACATCTTGTTCCATTATGCATTTTCCCTTTTCTATTGCATTTT
Source organism: Oplegnathus fasciatus (assembly GCA_003416845.1). Taxonomy (NCBI): domain Eukaryota; kingdom Metazoa; phylum Chordata; class Actinopteri; order Centrarchiformes; family Oplegnathidae; genus Oplegnathus; species Oplegnathus fasciatus. The sequence continues at coordinate 523,162 of NTHP01000329.1, forward strand.
CTCCAAGGAGATTTGAAACATTTCTAATAGCTTTTTAAACGACTTGCTGTCTGGATCGCTTACTGTAAGGCCACTCATAGTCACCGAGACTGCAGTGCATGAAAAGGAATGCGTTCTCTGTCTCCTTCTCTTTGTCTTTTGATATATTTTTTCCTCACTATCCTTTTTTTTGGTATTTCACTCTTTTTACCTTTTCTCTGTCATTAATTAACATTCTCCCCATGTGGCTGCCTGTTTTCCATGTTACAGAGTCATGCTGTTATTACAGTTTTAAAAAGAACCTGGCACAGAGTAATAGAAGAAGAAATAAATGTATATATTTAGAACTGTGTGACCCCAGTGGCACACAGTGAAGTGCTGCTCTCTGTGCTGCTCTACCTGACACATTATCACATTATCCATTATTTTGAAGGCATGGTGAGGTGTTACAGGAAAAGTGGCATAGGAAATGACGGATGGTGAGGTGTTGGAGTCTGAAGTATAAAGTGGATGAGCAACGTCTTTCTGCAGTATAGATAGGTAGGCCTTTTGGAAAATTACTTCATGTATCTATTAACATTTTTAAAGAAAAGTTTGTACTGTGGCTTATTTTATTACATTAATATTTATCTCACAGGTTGTAAAAAGGAAGTTGAAGTGGGAAATATTGTAACAACACTATATAGTATAAATGACAAGTACTTAATGCACATTATATCACATTTTCAAGTAAAAATGTTTGTGCTTATATTGTGGATTGTATTTTGTGGTAGATTTTGCTGCTCACTTCTATCGCTTATTTACAGTATTTTTTTATAGGTTATCAAGGTGAGAGTCACAATCCCAGATGGTACAGATAATAACACTGATGGATTTCTTTATCAAAACACTGGAAAGTATAGCAGCATAAAATATCTGGACAAAACAGCGATAACCGTCCTGACAGTAACCGAGGCAGGTGGAAAACATGTCGTGTTTTGAACTACAGTAGGCCTAAGGTAACAGACAGTGCATCTCTCAACCCCTGAGAAGGGCACAAGATAGATGAGCAAAAACTAGCAGCTCTGTCATACAACCGTCAGATTTCTTAAACAGATGAAGACAAACAAGAAAAAATGCGGCTGTGTGAATACATAAATCCCCCAAGGAATAGAATTTGAAGTATAAACTGGAGTAATGGTGCACTTTGGAGTAATTGTGCCCTTAATCGTGCAAGTTACATTAGCTTTTTGCTCATAAAATGACCTACAATACTTGTTTTTGTGGTAATCATGGTAAAATACTCATTTGAAGATGAAAGATATATTTTTTTCAATATTTTTGGCCAAACTAGCCGCAGCCCAGATAGATACAGATTTTTAATGTGTCCAGTACTTTTCTTCATGACCAAATACCTGCAAAACCACAGATATTTTCACCAGGCTCAGTTAATTAGCAAATGTAAGCATGCTAACATGCTAAATCACTGTAAGATGTTGACATGGTAAACAGTGTACCTGCATCGGCATGTTAGCTTCGTCATGTTAGCATACTAAAGTTAGCATCTAGATCAAAGCGCTGCAGTACAACCTCACAGAGCCGCTAGCATGGCTGTAGACTTTTAGTCTAGTTATATTAGCAATGGCAGAAATGTTCAATGTGAAAGGTGCCACAGATAATTAGCCTCTGCAGTTCCCCTCAGCTGCCTTGTGTTGTCAACAAATTGTTTTGGTTTTACGGTCCACAACTTTACTGTTTTGGTTCACTCTCACAGCTTTCATCAACGTTATTATTCAGACACAGCCGGCAGCTGTTTTGAATGTAATGCAGTGAAGCATTTCACAACTAAAGAGACAGATATTTACCTCAGGAGATCAGAAACAGAGCTAAAAGAATAGTGAATGCTGATGTTGTTCTTTGTCTGCTGCTTGTGTAAATAGGCAACTCTTTGCAAACACATCCGCTATAATATCAAATGATAATTTGTCAATGTTGTGTTTACAGCTTCTTCTGGTGCCCCTAAGTGGCCAAAAAACATCCTCTAAAGCACCTATATACCATATGAATATGTGCTTTGCAGTGTGATGACGGTATCTGATGATGGTAGCAGTGGACTTGTGACCTTTCACCCTGAGTCATAAAGGCCGTACCCCCCATCCATCAACTCTCCAATGCAATTATTTACAGGAGAATGTCTTAGGATGGGACATGCACAAAAACAGACAGAGTATATAGATTACACACTTTCACATGTGCATATACACATACAGATGTGCATGAATACACCAGAAATGGTAAAATGCACACACACTTATACACATACACAAATGCAGAAATATGCTAGAGAGGAGGTGACATAACATCCACGTCTCGCTCCACAGTGATGGATGAGTCCAGGCATCCCAAAGCGAGTTGAGGCGTTCCACAACATTGACAGAGAGAGACAGAGATGGGCATTTTGTGTATGAGAGAGAGGGAGAGTGACTGCAAGAGAAAGAAAAGAATGATTTTTGGGCGTGCGTGTGAATAAGAGAAAGAAATGTGCGTGCTCATTCATGTGCCTGTGTGTGTGTGTGTGTGTGTGTGTATGGCTGTTGTCCAGCGAAGTAGAGCGGAGGGTGACATTGATGGAGAGGTTCAAGGAAGGAGGGGAGATGGAGATGAGTGGGGAGAGAAGAGCGGTGAGGAGGACAACTTAGTGCAGTCGGTGGTTGATGACTTGGGGAAAAGAGGGAGACGAGAGAGACATCATCAGACAACAGAGGGAAGGGGGGGGAGAGGGAGAGCGAGAGAGGGGTCGTGACTGGCGAGAGAGGGAGAAAGATTCCATTACTAGAGAGAAGGAGTCGGTTGTCTTCTGCGTCCTCGAGGAACGCTTCAGAGCAGGAGTGGAGTCACAAGCTCACAGCCTGGAAAATGTGAGTCCCACTGGAAATAAATTAGATTTCAAAAAGAGAGTGCGATCCAGTGTGTCAACAGACATGGACAACATGTGGAGACAGGGCAGAAAGGCTATTTTGATCAACAAATGTCACTTTTGTCATTATGTCCGTGTACGTCACTGATGCCCAGATGCCCAGCTGGACTATCTTTGAAATCAAATTGAGAAATCCAATTTTAGATTTATACTTTTTACCTTTACTGTGCCAAAATGTGACTCAATGTGACTTTCAGTGATCATGTAATCATTGAATAATCATGTGAAATAATCATGTAACAGTGAAGTGAGGGAAATGATAAAATAAGATGCAATAAGGAAGAAAAAGTGGGTTTTTTTTTATGTAGTTAGTGAGAAGAGGAGACAGGACACAATAACAGTCAGTTGGAAGACCTTGGTTACACAAAATATTTTGTGATTGTTAGCGTAGATTTTCCAGACTGAATACTGACAAGGGAGAGTTTTGTAAAGCCTGGATTCTTTGTTTTAAACATTTGGTGCTAAACCTTTTTTATTACTATTTACTCCTTCAATACTGGGCTGAGTTTTTCACTCTATCACCGAATGCTGAGAGTGTTTGCTGTTCTGAGTGAAGGAGAAATAAGGACAGAACAAGTGAGGTGCAGTACAAAGGGTGCTTCCAATGCTCCAACAGTGGGTGGGTGGCTTCCCGGCTGTGGTACGGCTGTCTGTCCCCTCCTCTTCCTTTCTTTTAGCGTTTTAGTATATGTTCTTAATAAATAGCCAGTTATGGCCGTCATCCCACACTGACTGTTGTGGCCTCTTTATTGAAGCCCCTGTGTCTCAATCCAGTTGTTAATTCCAGGTGTTTACCACACTTGGCAGTTTTTTTTTCTCGCTCTCGTTTTTAATACATCATTTTGACCATATCATGTTTTAGTGGCCTGAGTAGAGGTGGAGTTGTTTTGTTACTGCAATTTAACTTGATATGTGCCAGATCAAACAAATGGCTGGCCACATGACACTTTGATGTAAACTCTGTTACTATTTTTCCTACACAATACTACAATAAATACTGGGGTAAGAATGGAGCTGAGGTAAGCCTAATTATTTTCAGTTGCCCTGCAGCAGGCTTACATTATAGAGAGCCCAGCATAAACCAGAGCTTTATGTTTCTTTTGTCCTTTGGTTCCCATCCAAAGATCAGTGCATCCTTTTTTTCTCTGTAGTGTGTCCCAGAGAAACCCAGCGACACCGAACCAGGAGACATTCAGAGTCTCCATGAAGTCTAGAGCTGGCAGGAAGGGTATTTTTAGTTTCCCTAAAAATACCCAGATTGTGGCCAATTGTCAGATCCTATCAGACCTCACTGCAGCCAAGATCACACCTCCGAGATTTCACAATGACAGGTCGAATAGGCATATTCATATAGGGGCAGTTCAACATCACCAACTGTGGCCTCAAAAATGATATGAATAAACACCTCTCTGACACAGAATTAACAAAAACAGAATCATATATACAAACAGAACATTATATTGCAGGGTTTATGTTATTGGAATGCAATAGAGTATGCAGGTGTACCTAATAAACTGGTAACTCAGTATACATTGTATTACAGAACCAACTCCTGTCCCTGACACAGTCCACTTAAGCACTTTGTTATAAGCACTAAAAAAAGTATCCCGTCCCTTGAAACATCACTGTAATGCAGTATGATGAACACTCAGCATCCCTCAGCTTCCTTCAGTCCCTCATAAGTTGAGCAATTAACAATGCATTACATGTGTTAGGGTTTTATTTATGACTAACGAGCAGTTAACAAATCATGATTTCCTCCATGACTGAGTGTAATGTCGGGCCTCGGTGGAAATTCAGCTGAGTTACAGCAACTTGACAGCTGTATTTCATAACGACCCGGCCACGCAAGGCACAATAACACTGATTTAAGTCCCTGTCTGAACCAGCCAACGCACACACTGCAGCGTGGTATCACTTTATCACACCCTGTATCCATCTCCCACAACAAAACAAGCTGCAGAATAAGCACAATACGAGTTAAGTGGTGCTAAAGTTAAAGAGATGTTGATTTGTTGCCTGGCTGGCAGTTTGTGTCAAGGGAAGTAATAATGAATGAAAACAATAGGAATGAGACGGTTAGGGGGGAGAGAAACAGAGAGAGACGGGGAATAAATAAAGTTTTTTAAAAAGTACAGTGGAGCACAAAGACAAAATAGTAAAGAAAAAGTAAAAGAGCAAAGAGACAAACAGCGGAGAAGGGAAGAGGCAAGCAGAGAATGCAAATGAGAGGGGAGAGTATCACGGAAATGATTGCTGCTATTACAATTATCATTAGCATGTGTTGTTGGCAATAAGTCGTCTCATTATGGTGGATCCTATCATCATGCTAATTGTGGAGGATGCCGTGTTTTAGCATGCAGGGGGCTCTCTGTTACGAGGGGGAGGGTTCACTACGAGCGAACTCATGGTGAGCCCGACTAAATGGCTGACAGACACAAACAGGTAACACACTCTCCTCGCTCACAGTAACAAATCAACAGTCAAATAGCTTTGGAAACCCCCTCCCCCATATCTCTACGGCTTTTCACACCACCTTAGAGTGTGGCCAAACTCCAGCACGGGAAGAAAAATCATGCAGCATCCTTTCGAGCCATGCTAGCGGTGCGATGTTGGTTTGTCAATCCACAACTTTGGTCCAGACAAAATGCCTCAACAACTATTGGATGGATTACCATGTGCTGAACCGCAAATGACAATGTGCTGACCATGTCTGGTCTGCATGTTGTTGAGGTGGAGGAAGCAGCTCTCTGATGCACAGATATACGTCCCTGAATATCTGTTGTGATGATGGTACCACTCCATCTATATCGATTCAAATTGATGACGTAAAGTGAGAGAGGGTCCTCTGAGTTTGTGAGTTAGCTGACGATACAGTTAACTTGAGACATGTTTGGGTAAGTTGCAACACTGACTGCTCCCAGCATCCAGAAGCTCTAACATTTTGGATCTCCTCTTGTTAGTTTGTCCTTTATGCTGCATTTTTGCAGTTGTTTCCTGGTTGTGAAGAACTTGTGTGAATCCTTGCAGGGCCCACGGGACATGAGGGAGCCTAAGAAGGTGGGACAATAGATTTCTTTGAAGTTAACTGTTGCTTGTTTTTCTTTTAAAGTGGCATAAAGGGGCAAAAATACCGTATAGCTTTGTGGTTAAAACAAACTGTAGGTTGCTGACAGAAATGTCAGTTGCATATTAAATCACTTTCATTTACTTATGGTGTTAGAAGCGTAGATTTCCCTGATCCATCCTCCCTTATCGGTCAACTGCCTCAGTTGAGCCAGCTTAACATGTTGGTTTTTTTCAGTCAACCCATTAAATCCACACATCTATTTCCTATCTTTGTTAGACCAGCTGTGGTAAGTGATTTGACTTTATAATATTGATTCATAACCTGCAAACACACCGATGGCTAAAAAAGGCTGAATGTCTGCAAGTGAAAAGGTATACAGTTTATTTTCCTGTATTATACAGGAATTATAGATGTACACTCTTGACTCCTAAAGTACATATTTTAGAACTTTTTGCTATGCGTGGTGTTTTTTAAAAACATCCTGTGCCTGCAACTCATTCATTTACTTCTATTCACACCTGAAAACTGTCAAAGGCAACAGGGTTCAGTGAGAGGAAAATACCAAAAGCTGACATCTCATACACACATACACATTTAGGCACATTTGCAGGCTGCAGGATTTACTTGCTGTCCTCTAAGGCAGTATGTAAAACTTGTTTGGAAACTTACTAATTCCAGTGTCCTCGTTTAAGGCCTGAAAGTTCAGTAAGTAATTTGCCCAGTACAATCTCCCCAAGGGAGTAACAGAGCGTACCTTGAATGTTGAATTTTCCAGTAGAAGATACAGTAAATGCTGAAGCAATTCTCGCCAAGGGAGCTCTAGATTTTACATCTTGGTGAGTCTTGGCTCTTTAGCCTCTAGCTTTGGCTGAAAGTTGTTCATGTTCATTAATATTAATTGGACAAATGTAGACCAAAGGAATAACATATATTTTTTTTAATGTGGTGGTATTGAACTTAAATTACTGCAGCTTAGTAGTAGAATTTTTATACTGTACTTACAAGGTCAAAAAAACAGGAAGTGCAAAGCTGGAGACATCTTACTATGGGGAGGAGAAGCTTGTCTGAACAAATCACCTGATACTGTGAGAGGCTCATTCAACCCAATTCACTGAGACCTCCGACATATCTTTTCATTGAGTGCTCACGCAGCATGTGCTTTTACCTGACTAGGCATGTTGCATTGTGTTTAAAGGAAATGTTTGACATTTTGGGAAATACACTTATTTGCTTTCTTGTCGGGTTAGATGAGAAGATTGATATTACTGTCATGGTAAAAAATGTAGCTGGAGCCAGCAGCTGGCTAGCTTAGCTTAGCACAAAGGCTGGAAACAGGGGGAAACAGTTAGCCTGGCTCTGTCGGAGGTTAAAAAAAAAGTGCTTATCAACACCTCTAAAGCTCACAATTAACACGTTATACGTTGTTTGTTTAATCGGTACAAAAACCGAACTGTAAAAACGACACATTGTGGTTTTTAAGAGGTGTTATGTGCCTGTTTCCCCTCCTTTCCAGTCTTTGTGCTAAGCTAAGCTAACCAGCTGCTGGCAGTAGCTTCATATTTAGCGTACAGATATGAGAGTGATAACAATTTTCACGTCTCGGCAAGAGAGCAAATGTTTAGTTATTCCAATTTTATGATTTTCAAGTTTGATCTTTTCCTTTCCACCATTTTGACATGTTTAAAATTGTGGTTAATGCAAATTTAGCCTGTCCTGTGCTGTGGCACAACTGATAGAAGCAGTGTGACGCGATTCATGCAAGACAATTTGTGTCATTTGTCTTTTGTTCAAGCCCTCATCGTCTCTGTTTACTCATGATCCTAATCATATATTCTGATGTAAAACTCTGGTATGCAAATGAATGCTTGCCAGGATTTTATCAAACATTCAGATGAATTAAATTTAAGAAAAACACTTCAAATTGCTAATATATTCATAGTGAAAACGGGAGCTTGGAATAAATCAACAACTTGGCTTGCACAGCTGAACATATTCAGTGTAGCAAGTTTCCATACAAACTTCACTCAAATCTCAGAGACTGCAATGGCCTCAGAGTTCAAGAAATGACTGCTTGAGCATTGTGGAAAGCGCTTCATCGAGTGACAAGAGTGTCAGTGTGGGGGACAGCAACAGAGCTGCAGAGCCTCTTTGCCTCTGTAGCATTTTTCCCCCTCCTTCACCAGGCCTATCAATCTTCTCTGCCTAAAGTTTTGACTCTCAAACAGCCTGTCTGATGCGAGCGATCAATCAAGCTAACGATGCCTTGAATTGTAGTTCAAGAAGGTATGTCAAAGTCCCAAAACCAGACAGGAAGAGTTGAGATTTACAGTGAAATTTCCACTGAAATTTGCAGCAGTGCTATTTTGATATCTGAATTTCATGCCATGCTACACATAACTGACATCCTTCTTGTTGTCCTCTCAGATACGCAAAGAGTTTTTATGTGTTCTGCACAAACATTATGATTGAAATGGTGCTTGAAATAAGTCATAAAGTGATAGGACAGATATAGCACGCTCCCAAATGATTAATCGTAATATTAAAAAGTTCTGGGAATAAATGATAGCTTGTAGATGTATTATAATATCAGTAAAACTAACTATTGTTGTCCCCAGTATGGGTAATGAGGTAATGCTATAAAATGAGTTGAAATAATGGCTTATTATGGTTGTAGATCCTGAAGTATTTGCAAAGAGGTCAATTTTGTATCTAACTGTAAATGCAAGGAATCTCTGTCTGTCTTTCTGTCTGTCTGTCTGTCTGTCTGTCCATCTGTCTGTCTGTCCTCCGATTATCTCGACAACCATTCATCTGATCGACTTCACACTTGGTGGGTGTTTTGCAGAGGAAGTGCAGTGTTGAATTTGGTGTAATTTGGCCGGATGCTGGCGCTATAACAACAGATTTTACATTTTGGCCTGTAACTTTTGAAGCGTAAGTCTCAGAAGCGAATGGGCACTGCACTAGTTCTGCAAATTTTTGAAGTAGAATACCTGATGATTGCATCTCTTGGCTATCTATCATAAAGTAACATGTTGTGTTTATACTGTTAAATAAAACCAAGAAACAAGAACCAACATACCAACATACATATCAGTAATTTCAAGGTGACTGAGTTCAGTAAGACCACAGAAGTAAGTCAGATGTTGCTCTTCTTCATTATAATGTACTGTATGCACTATTGGTCAAGATAAGTGGTTCCCAACCTCTTTGGCTTGTTAACTTCTACAGTAAAGACAAACTAATGTCTGCTTTTGACCCCTTCACCACAGATCTGAGAGCTGTGCGCACTGTGAGTTCAATCAAACGTTCATCTTCTCAGATTGTGTCAGAGGTCTGAAGAGGTTTAAGAGCAAATAAAAAAGCATGTAATAGTAAATGGAATTATCACTGGTCTAGATGGTGAATCATGTTACAAACACCACACCAGTTGATTCACTGCAGGTTTCAAGCAGAGAGAAGAAAATACAGATTGAATTTGGATGTCTCAGTGACTGGAATATTCACACTCTTGACTCATTGATCTGAAATGCGAAGGCCTCCTGTTCTTTTGTTTAGCAGCATTTTTACACCATCAAGACGAATTTTCTTTTCACAGGTAAATGGTATTGGCGGTTACCGTGTACCATGCGCTTATTTGATTCTGATGCTGAACAACTTCACAGTGTGGGTTCAGATGTTAACAGTAGGGGGGAGAAGTTAGGATGACTCAGTGTTAGAAATGCACAGATATGTGGGCAGGTGCTACAGTACAGAGAGAATTATGTGTGTGTGCTGTGTGTTTGCACACATGCTGTATGACTACATTTAAATGTATGATTAGCGCATGAGTGGGCAGTCGGCATGTTTCCCCCCACAGAAACAAAAGCGAACAGAAACTCAGCAACAAGTCTCCACGCCCCACGTTAGACAAGAGTCCTGTAGTGCAATTATACCTCTGATTACAACCACCAAGGTCATGCTGATGAGAGAACTGCACAACGACTATCTCTGTAATCTCTGACGCACTGTGGCACATTTATAAATGCAGATACACACGTGCAACACACAGACACAATGATACACAGTGTGCACCAATGAATGCATTCATAGCACCACAGAGATCACTGGCTTGGAAGGGAGGCTGAAATTATCTACAGCTAGTGGTGGCCAGCAGCTGAGGTTCCAGTAATTAGCAGTTATATGCTGGACACACACACATAATAACTTGAGACAAAGAGGAGCGTGTGCTTGTTTGTGTGCGCATGAGTATGTGTGTGTGAATGTATTTCTTCTGTGTAAGTGCCTATGACTATGCCTGTGTGTATTTTCAGTCCCCTCATATTATTGAAGACCCCTCATCACTATAGTAACTCTAAATTACATCTCCTCGAGGTGCGTCAAACATCTGTGTACTCCCTTTTGTTGTGAGTATGCATACATGTCTGTGTGTAGCTGGCTGGGAATTACTGTACTCCTTCCTTGTTGTGTGTGACTATAAATTTCAAGGACCCAGGGGTGATGTGGATGCTACTAAGATATGCCCTCATATCACAACACTGGCCTAATGAAAGCCAGGAAGTAATTGCGGGACTAAAGGCCCCCCTCCATTTCTCATTTTCTTCTCCAATCCAACTGCAATCAAGCAAATCTCAGGTGGCAGTGGACGGGTGGGCGCCTGTAAATATGGCACCCCTTCTAATTAAGTCTTCAGGTTCCCCGACTTTATTGTGCTGCTCGGACTGTGCAGTGCCAGCAGTAATAATTAAAGCCAAGCCCTCTTCTATGGATGTGTTTTATTCCCTGATTTAATTACCTTTATTAATCAGAGAAAAGATGCAGAAAAAATCTTAGGAGGAGTGGATCTGTGGTGCAGCTTACTTATTTGCTTTTAGCTCACAGCTCCAATGATATTGCACTGTGCTTTTGGTAGCATATAAGTGGATGTGATAATGATGAATTATGAGATATTTCCAAAAGATAAAACATTACGCAGGCACTTATTCAGAGCTGGGGACCTTATACATCACAATGGGAGTTGGTCTTGCGAGGGTGGTGCTGGTGTGGCTGGTGTGGGACTTTTCAGTGGCCTTTCACCATCAATTACTTTTATTCCCTTTGAGAAAAAAAGCACAACAATGACAACAAACAAGTCAACAATACCTGCAGAAGAAGAGATAAGCCATAACAGTGGACTATGTTTGAACCGTGTGCATAAAAGGAGCACACAGGGAGTGTGGGGTTTTTGTATTTGAAGGAGGCTCGCAGCTTTGAATTTGTTCTTTGCCTCTCTCCTCGTGAAACAAACAGGACGACACAGCTCACATCCAAGCACGTATCAGGCTCTTTCAGGGTTTAGACCTTTGTGGGTCATCTTTTCTATGCCGTGCCGACTCCCAACAAATTCAAGGAATAAGAACAGGGAAGCAAGAGAGACAAGAAAAAGAGAAAAGACAGAGTGTGACCCTCACGGTCCTCTTGTCAGTCAAACATCGAGAGCAAACGCTTGGAGGAAGCAGCCTGTCAAATCCTGTTAATTATCCCCAACATCTCTACTTCTCCTTTCCTTCTGGCAGACTGACAGTAGGCCAGGCCAGAAGAAAAAATATGTACTGAAATACAATAAAGGAGCTTGCAGTCTATCGTTATTACAGTCACACTCAAATGGAAAATGCCCGCCTGTTAGCCAATTTTCCACAGCACAATAAACACATTATATATTAAAAGCTCCATTAAGCTATATTTTTATGTTAACACTGAATTGAATGAGTCCCTGTAATTTTAATGGGATTCTGATGCCACAAAGAATCAACACCACAGCACTTGCAGATTCTCTCAGTTCGTTATTTTGGTTCACTGTTCTGTATGGTCATGTCCCAACAGCATGTAAAACCTTTAACCGTGATTGTATACTTCCTCCCAGATTCCTAAGAGCTGAAACAGTCAAGCTATTAAATAGAGCAATAATAAAGAAATGTTAACTTTTAGGAAGGCAAAAAAGTTGTGGAGTTAAGAGGACCAAACAAAGGCAAACACGCTGAATACTGGACTTGCATTTGACACCTGGCGAGGATGGAATACTGTAACTAACGACATTAATAATAACAAAACTAATATTAAAGGAATAGTTTGATATTTTGGGACATACGCTTATTCTCTTTCATGATAAGTTAGATAGATGAGAAGATCGATACCACTCCGACTGTCTGTCCATTAAATATAAAGTTGAAGCCGGTTAGCTTAGCTTAGCATAAAGACTGGAAACAGGGGGAAACAGGTAGCCTGATCTGCCCAAAGGTAACAAAATCAGCACCTCTAAAGCTGACTAGTTAACACGTTATATCTCATTTGTTTAATCTGAACAAAAGCAATTAACAATTAATTACTGATAACAAGGGCATCAACAGAGGGTGACAGAACTGAGAACATGCACACACACACATGCACTATCCAAATGTGTCTTGGTCTTGCTATGGACCATTTGATAGGTTTACCCTTTAAATGAGGTGTGGGACATTCCCCTGTCCCCCTGCGTTCTGTGTGGGATTGCTAGCTTTCAGCTTATCAATGAAAAGTCATAAGATGTGTAGCATTCACTGTACTGTGCTGCTGTCTGATTTTAGTTTTTTTGGCTTGACCGCAGAGGGCCAGCCCTATAAATGCGAAAGTTATTTACTATGTGGGTACCATGTCTTGTGATATTCTACCTCAGTACACTTTAATAACAAATATTACTGGGACCACTACAGAACATTGCAGATGAACATTTACTATCCAGGAATTCACATTATAAACACGATCACTGACTATGCCTGTAACAATTTGGCCACAATATAGCACATTGACCATACACAGTCTAGCCATATACTAGGTTTCGACCAAGTCTTGTTAGGAGTGGGATGTACATATAAACATTAACTGCAACATATCTCTCTATCCCAATATTCTGTCTTTTTTGGATTGCTATCCACCTGAACTGTCACCTGCCTGAAAGCATGTTGAATCAGCATGATAACTGCAAAGTGGTAGCCATCATCTTACTGATACCAGCTGTGGCAGAATGGCACATTTTAGCTTTTTTTTTTTTCTCTACGTGGATGATTTTGATGTCTAATGCTTCAATTTTGCTGTTTGCAAATGTAAGCATGCTTTTGTGCCCCCAAAAAAAGCATGCATCGCCATGACATCGGTAGATGTCTGTACTGGTGAACAGAAAAAAGAAGCTGTAAACTGGAACCAAGAAGGGCAAGGTGAAGGATACAGTTCAAAGCAGGGCACAATAATCTGAACCATCACAATACTTGCTTAGTATTGAATAAAGAACATTTTAGTAGTGATGGGTAGATACTTCTGATACTGTTACAAGGGCACAGTTCTGCATTAAAGAAAAAATAATGGGATCAGACGACCTGATGGATGACCTTCCTTTAAAGTGAACAATAATTGTACTTCATGTTTCATGCATATATGACCTACAAATGTACAAAATCAAAACCTATGGGGATGAAAAAATGAGGAGAAAGGAAGAAGAGGAAGGAGACAGCCAACTGTAGTTTCTTAAGCCAGCGGTCTCTTGTCATTATGTCGCCCAGAGGGAATGAAAGGACGTGTGACAGAGACTGAAAGAGTATAGCTGTTTCCCCCAGAGAGGTGAAAGACAGACTCAGCATGAAATTCATCATGTAAGACATTTGTGTAAACATGTGAAACACAGCAACCTGAAAAATGCAGCCAGTGTTTTTTTATTCCTGTTTATGTGCACACATCCAGTGCATATTTTTGTGCATTTGCATATGTTTAAACGTGCACATGTCAGTGTATGCTTGCACATGTGTTTCAGTGTGTTTATATGTGTATATATACAGTAGTTACACATGTGAATATGATAAGTACTTGAAACCACGGTGGACTTTACAAGCAGAAACCACCATATTCCCATGTTAAATCTGCAGACAGACCAGAATCAGGCCAAACCCAGGATGAGCTGATGGCTTATTAATGCACAGGGACCTGGTATGTACCCGACACATTCAGATTGTGCATTTAGCTTTTTGCCCCATTACGGGCAATATTAAGCCGAAGGGTGCAGGGCCCATTTCCAAAGAGCCGGCCTGTAATGAGAGATCAGAGGCGAGGTTTTATCATAGGCAATAAAACATGAGAACTGCGTGTCTGTTAATAAGACCCCGAGAGGATTGGAGAGGGGGGTGAAAGGCGTGGGATCCTAGGATCAAAGCAATGTCTGCCTGGAGAGGAGGAGAGGAGAGGAGAGGAAAGGAGAGCAGAGGAATGGCGGGGAATGACAGAAAGAATGGACAAAAGGCAGTAGAATGAATTAAAGCTGGATACAAAGAGAAAATCGCAAGAGAATCACACAAAAAATGATAGATTGTGAAAAAGAATGGTCTTTTTCCACTCATTCCTCTATTAATGTGTTTTATTCTTTCTTTCAGCTTCTCTTTTCTGTTATAGCAGCATAGTGGTCTTTGTTCAGCTTAATACATGTGCTGCCTCTGTTTCCACTATTGTCTGTTCTTAGTTATTCTTGCGTAGCCCACTGATGTGTCTTTCTCATATTTAAGAAGCCAAGAATTTGACCTCAACTGCAATTAAGATTATTTAAACGTATGATTTTACATGTTATTCTAAGGCTGCCTTTACACCTTGCATTAGAGTGCGGCTTTGTATCTGGACTGTGTCTAAATATGGCAAATTGGATTACATTCACATCTGACATTAAAATAGATTTATCTGGATTATCGATGAGATTTCTTTCCCAATATCACAAAGCAAAATGTTGCATTATGTCTTTCAAACTGACCATAAACTCTCATTTGTTACTATATCTTATATAAAATCTACTTTATACAGTATACTGTATGTTACAAATAAAATAGAGGGTACAGTATAAAACATTAAACTCTTAAATATGATGCAATTCAGTATAACAACACTACAGCCACATAATTAATCAAAGATTACACCGCATTGATTTGTTGGACTGTGTTAGATTATGCAGGTGCTCATGTGATATTTTTATGTTTAATAATATCTGATATATCATTTACTCAAGTAAGAGTGACAGCATCACAGTGTAAAAATACTGCACTACAAGTTAAAGTCATGCATTCAAATAGCTAATTAAGTAAAATTACATTAGTATTAGCAGTACTCAAAAGTAAAAGTACTCATTATGCACAAATTGTGATATTATCTGCACATTACATTATTAGTTATGCATTTACATTTGCTTTAGGGTGAGTTAAATTTATTTTATGTACTGTTGGGTAGACGAACCATTAGATTAGATTAATATCAATGCATTGTATTTTATAATCTCATTACAGGTTTCGTATATATAATAACTTGATCTGTTGTGGTCTGAAATGTAGTGGAGTAGAAGTATAAAGTAGCATCAAAATTGTAGAATACTTGAGTAAATGTACTTAGTTACTTTCCATCACTGACTAAATTTTTTTATTATTATTCATTTAAATATTCATTTATTCATTTCATTTAGACTCTGATTCATTTCAATTCAATTCAATTCAAAATGCTTTATTCATCCCTCAAGGGGCAATTCAAGGCAAGCGAGTGTGGTCTAAAAATACAAATATGACATATGTTGGAAAGACATACACAAGGAGGTCAAAAGTACAGGGCCATTTATCAGTCTATACACAAGGTAAACTGACCATCACTCATTTCAAACATATTTGTGGCTATATTTTTTTCCATATTAAATATTACATGGACACATAAGTCACATAAAATGATGCAGTGCCACTTCAGGAAGTGGAAGCCCTGCATAAAGTCCTTTTTCATCACTCCACGGGGAGGTCAGAAATGAAAACATGACAGTGGAGCAGCTGCACTTGATGTGACAGGAGCCTTCCCAATTTATTTTGATTGGCCTTGCTTTATGCAAGCTTCAGGTAGATTTCCCACGGGCAACTACACATTCTCGCTAAGACTGGGAAATTCAAAATGTGTGGTGCCCACCAGAAGAAACTAGAAATGAAAGCAAAAGTATCATCAGAGCAGACATGTCTGTTAGACTTAAGCAACTATGTGTTTTTGAGGACCAACACTGATATCTTTGTTTTAAACTGCTGATGTAATTTTAATCATCTTTACATTTTTATAACAATAAGGCCTCTGAGTACAGTATGAAATCATATTTTCACTAATATAATGAGAGGCCATGTAAACACTTGTAATGTGTGTAATTAATAATGTTTACTCCATGAATACATACCGTACATATACTGTGCATACTGACATGAAGGACTCTCCATGGCAACCAGATAAATGATTCTAACCAGAGTGTCAATTAATGCTTTTCTCAACGGCTGACAGATTTTTAGTGCTTGTTTTAAAATGGAGGGCAATTAGCCTGGTGAGAACTTAATTGAAGATCTTACAAAATTCTTCAGGCAGAAGCTAATTCAGACTGTAACACGGGGTAATGAATCAGACTGGATTTATAATTGACTTAAACCCGCACGGTATACACTGTGAGGAGGTGTGGACCTCAGTGTGGTCCTCATCTGCAGCCTCACCGCCACCCTGCTGTCTTTGTCAGGCATCACAGCTACTCTTGGATGCCATCCACATAAAAAGGTACAAACCATCTGATCAGTATGAAGTGCATATAGATATAGATGTATAATTAATTGACAGTAAAAACTGCGGTTTCCCCCGACAACCCAAATCACCTTTAAGTTGAATACATTTCCATGTTTTATCATCTCTCACCAGTGTCTCTGATCAAACACCAGACTGTAGATATAGCTTCGACATTAGATGTGCAGTCGCTGTCAGATATAAAGAGTTCACTCCCTAAAAGGTAGCATGCAGACTGAAAAAAAAATCTTTTGGGAGGAAACTTACTATGAAGGTCCACAGTGGCCATATGATTAAAGAAAATACCCAGTTACCAGAAAATGACCTGGGTTCATCATTACTAATGGTCTGACCTTTTCATAGAAATGGACCTCAGAGGGTTAGATACATACTTTCTAGAATAAACATCATCATCATCATTTATTTTTTTAAAACCTCAGAAAACACATTGAGGGAGAACCCACATTTTCAATGGTGCTGATGTACATACAATAAAAGCAGACTGAAATAAAGCAATCGTCCATCCATGAAACATACAAACATACAAATTTGAGTATAAAAAATAATCCTGCATGCCCACATGTGTCCAAACTCTTCTTATAATCAAGCTGAGACTCAAATTTAACAAAAAACTGTTATAACTGAGTAAGTCCGTTATTTTGTGTAATAACACAATGGTCAGAATCATAGTCAGTGTCATGGGTGTAAATAAAGCACATACTAAGTCATAGACTTCTTTTGTAACAAGCAATTGTTTTCCAACGAACTGTACTAGATAAACACGTGTGTTTTACCTGAGGATGTCCTGTAAATTGGAACATTGTCATGAGACAAGCATCCCTCCTGAATTAGCTAATTTTTTTGCTATTTTGTTTAAGTTGACCGTGCTTGTATTCATGCTGGGAGGGTCAAACACAGCCTTCACTTCAGCCTCCATACTGATAGCAGAATAGTAAAAGGAGGATAGTTTCCAAAAGGTAATTGATCATTTAGATATTTTTAATTTTAGATATTTAGACCAGAATTTGTCCTGTCATGTAAATATTACTGATGTGACAGATTCTGTTGGGATTCAAATTACAAGAGGAAAAGAAAAAAAAAGTCCCTTCAGAATATAGATATACATTACCAGCCATCCCTTATTTACATTATATAATAATAACGTCAACCATTTTCTGCATCCACAAACACATATGCACACAGAAACTAATATTTTCAGAATCAGAAAAGGTGGTGACATAATTTAAAATTGCTTATTTTCTCACTCAATACTTTCATTTGGTATGAACTAAAAAAAAAAATGTATCAGCCAAGAAGTTCTGATCTCTCTTTTTTTTTTCATGATTGCTTCCCTACACGCATCCACTGTCAGTGGGAATTTGAAATTCATTAACAGGGCTGACTCCTCTGCCCACGTCGAGCTGGAAGGCAAACTCTGTGTTCTTCTCACTTCCTATCCTGTGTGTCCTTAATGAAGCACGATTGATGGCACGCCAGCGGAAACACATCTCACCTCATCAGCGACCAGCCAGGGGAGGGACGCTCTCCAATAAATAGTGCAGTAAACACACAATTAAGGGCCCACATATCACCGCTCCGTTATTACATTCTACCAATTAAGCATCAGGGGCCACCTCGTCATTTGTATCGCTTTACGCCTGTAATCAGTAATTTAGTAATGATGTGCTGAGTCTCAGCCATAGACTCCATAACCAGTGAGAGGGCGAAAGTGGGTGGTGGTGGAGCGTCTGTCTACTTCATGTGCAGTAAAATTGTGAGGTGAAGAGTTTAGGCCATTGCTATGTCGAGTCAGCCTTTTCAAAGGCCAAAAGACGAAATTGAAAGTCTCTATATTGAAAAAAATGCATAAGATGTCCATGCATTTTTGTTCCAATTATCTAAAGCCTCTCTATTAATTTTAAACAGCCATGAGCTAACAATACATTTAACTTGTGCTCTGCAATATAGACCAACAACAGCAAAAAGAGCCAGCGTGCTCATCTGCTCTGAAATTCACTTCAATATTGATAATGTTTCGAGCTCCAGGCCTTTTTTTTTCATCAAGCCAAACTCAAGAGCCCTTGGGCTGGAGGCAGTGTCAAACTGAAAGGTGCACTGGAGCGAGTGAGCATGCATTTATGATCTGTTTTTAGTACCATGTCTCGAACAAAGAGATGGGCACATTCACTAAAAAACAAGCTTCCACCACCACCGCCTGAAGTTCCCATCCATGGATGTGGACATGCCCAACACCAGCTGCTGTCAGTGCTCCATATGGCCTCTGAATGTTTATGTTTGACTGCCATCTAGTGTGAGCGATTTGTAAGTGGATGGCTGAGGCTCAGACTTGCAAGCAAACACGCCTTTGAGCTGGAGGCAATTTTTTTGGCATAAAATGAGTTCTATAAGCACATTTGTCATTATGGTACTTTTTGAATGATTTCTTGTGTTTGCGTTTTTACAACAGCCTCATTTTAAAGAGGCAGGTGTCAGAAATGGTCACTTACTTATAAACTGTTCTTACATTAAGTGTGCCATAAGCTTTTCCTCAAAGAAGTATAAGATTCACTGCCTTTTTCCATTGTGTCTGCCATGTATTCCCAAGAGCATAATGGGAAATTTCTTGAAGCTAATGCACCCTGTCGTAGTGCTCAAATCATCTTGCAGAACATTCAGATAACATTACATTACATTAATGATCTGGCCACTGCAATCTCCTGATCTCAATCCTGTTGAGTACCTTTGGGATTAACTCCACTGCAGCATCCAAAGGAACACCCACCCATACACCTCCAGCAGTTGCACTGATTAATGCATAATCAGCTTTAACACTGGGATGCTACAGTTTCCCAAGTAAGTAAAGTTTCTTTTCACCAACGCTGACGGCATTTAATAGTTGAAGATGTAGAAGTTTTTGTGAGGAGGCAGGAGGCTTTTATTATTCTCTAGGGATTTGGATTTTTTTCCCAGACTGATATCATGGGACATGAATATGACTTATGAAAAATAATGCCACCCTGTACAGGCCCCTTTGGGCACAGTGTGCAAAGTTGGAGACGGATATTTAGGTTGTCTTCTACCTTACTCTCACCAAATTGCTGTAATGCCTCCCCTGCCTCTGTTGGCTCTATTCATCATGCACAGTAGCTGCTGTATCGCTGTCAGAGTTTTATTGATTGTAAAAGCACGATTCAGAACATCTACCTTTGTAGATATGGGCAAGTAAGAATGGTACTATGGTTTTCCTGTTTGTATTAAAGGGAACATTTGTATCAGTTTTTCCATCAGAAAGCTACTACAGAACAATCAACTTTTGATTGACTTTGTAATGTTGCCATAGTTCTGTTTTAGTTTTGTTCATCAATGATTATTCTTCATGATTCTTCAAGTAAAACCCATAAATTCTTGACCAACCATGGTGTCTTAGAAGCTGGGAGTAAACAGGAGGACACAACCAGGTTCTTTTGTTTTCTTTTGCTATACTTGTTTAAAATCCCTAGAAGATCAAAAATAAAATGTTAATGTAAAAGATTCAAATTCAAATGAGCTAAATTTACTTTGGATTCTTTCCCATGTTTCTCTTTTAAATGATAAAAACAGTTTCACTTTTGACCCCTGTCTACCTCCATGTGAATAATAGTAACATCTGCTCCCATTATTAGTTGTTAAAATGCTTTCATTTTCTTTAAAGTACTTCTTAAACATTGATCAAATGTGGATCTGTTAATTTCAAAAAAACTATATATTTTCACATCAGTGAGATCTACTTTAGTGGCCATCTATTTCTCTTTGCTGTAGTATTTGACTCAGGATCTCCATTTTGAGGAAGACCCTGGGGGCAGCATGTGGGTGTTCACGTTCACAGTATGCCTGCTGAAAAATACAAGCTTTTTACCACTATAAAACATAATTTAATTGGTTAATCTTGTCATCATCCATCCACAGGGCTCAGGGGAATACAACCAAACAAAGTGACTGACTGTCATCAGGTACATGGATGAATAATCTGACAAGAATGGAAAAGCATGTACGTCGGTAAAGTGTGAGAATGAGAGCCCCCAACAATTAACTAAGCAGTTGAAGTATATGAATTCATGAATAATACATCAGGGCCGTCCCTGCCGAATAACATTTCTTGAATCTTGCTAATTAGGAGTCTAAAGCTATAATTCTGTATCCTGTACATTGTGATACAATAAAATGATATGGGTATTTTTCTTTGGTGAGTGTGTCAGAGGTATATGTATATGATATTTTATAAATTGTAGAGTTATGTGAAAATGTATGTAAAAATATCCTATCTGGGATATACCATTCAATCTTTGTTATATTATTTTACCACATATTTAACCAGACTCGTCCCTACAAAATAAAACATATTTATGTCTGATGGCTGTCTGTACTCTTGTCCTCTGTGTCCCCTCACTAGGTCTAGTCCTTCCAGAGGGGCAGAGGAGCTGCTCAGAGTGGTTGCCACCCAGCGGAGCAGCATTGTGGGGGACCTCGATGGGATGGAAGTGACCCTTCAGGTACTGCTTGACACAGGTGCAGGCTTTCAGACACACAACATGTGGGCAGACTGAGTATTGTAAGTTGCAAGTCATTGTTATTCTCATCTGGTTGCTCATTTTACAGCTGTCATTCAGGCAAGTTTAAAGAAAATGATGTATGATTTATGTCTTTGAAGTGGAGGAGTTCATCAAAGTGGGATGTTTTGTTGTCATGAATGCCAATCTGTTTGAGGTGAGAACACTGTAATCTGTATTAGGAGTATCAGTTTTTCTGGTTTGATGTCTGTGTAAAAGGATAGTTTGGAGTTACTTCACAGATCCAGGACTCATCATCTAATGGTAGTAAAACATGAGAATTGTAATTTATCATAATTTTTTATAATACTACTAAAACACACATAGACCATATAGGAGTAACAAAACTAGCCAGCAGGAGGCAGCCAGAAGTCATGAGCAATGCACTAATCTTCATCATTTAGACTACAGATTCCAGACTACAGAGGTGAGGATATTGTTGGGGATAAGTAGTCTAACAGCAATTAACACATTGGAATACAGGCAAACCTGAATTAAAGGGATATTTCAGATTTTTTGAAGTGGGGTTGTATGAGATATTTATCCATAGTCAGTGTCTTACCTACAGTAGATGGCGGTCGGCGCGTTCCCAGTTTGGAAAATCAGATTGGAGTACCTTTTTTTAGGTGGCTAAAATACGTTTTTACTGCTCACCCCGTCCACAGCAGTACATAGCTTAGCTTCCATGCCGTGTACTCCAGTCTCATTCTCCAAACTGGGAGCACGCCGATGGCCATCTACTGTAGGTAAAACACTGACTATGGATAAGTACCTCATACAACCCCACTTCAAAAAATCCGAAATATCCCTTTAATGATTCAGTTTTGTTAAATTTGTTCATAAACTGGATATACTGTGTGTATACATACTGTGTTGTGCTGCCCAGGAGCAGTAAGAAGGTACAAAGATACACTAAAATCAAGTGCCAGACAGTATAGTGAGTAGATGAGTAATGTTATGGTGCTAATGTACTGGGAAAACAACATTTAATGCATGTAAGATGCCCTTCTAACCCCTGTGGGTTTTCTCTGGCTGTTTGCATCTCTTATGCCCTTCAACTAAAGACAGATTCATTTTGAAACTTTTGACAAATTGATTTGATACCCTCCTAAGCTTTTTAGTGCCTATGTTATTTGGGATTTAACCTTCAAGCGACCAGCTGGGTTCAGATGTGACAGTTATATAGTAATACAGTAATATACTGTATAAAACATTATTTATAATTTATATTGTGATCTGAAAGACAGTTTAAGCGATCCTCTCTTAATGAACTTGTTCTCTGTAACTCTATGCCTCGATTTCAGATGATGATGATGATGACACATGTTTGTATATGGCTGCAGTCAAAAGCAACAAAGTCTGTATAAAGAGTTTGACCTGATTAAGAAAAATTCTAACAGTCTCAGTTTCCGTAGAGAAATCATGTAGAGAGACATATGAGTTGTAGACTTACAGTATATTTTAGTTCAAAATGACTCACCAGCACATATGCTGTCTAATGTCAACTGATCCTCCCAATAAAAAAAATAAAAATCCAATAAAACCTTCTGATGATGAGCTCCGGCTACTCAGCCGGACTACGAGCTGGAAAGTGAAAGAGTTTTTAAAGACCAACCCCACCAAACTCACTGCAGATATATTATCAGCATTCCACTCTATGGGACACTAAATTTCTTATTTAGTGCCCCTTTAAATGTTTATTCACTTCATACTATTTTGTGCTTATTGTGGGTGTAAACGAATCCCCAATAAGTATGTTTTATAGTGTTTTGCTTGTTATTTATCGCTCTGATTTGCCTGTAAAATTGTGTTTACTCTTTTAATTTTGTAAATCAAATAGAGTTTTTGATTCTTTTAACACACAGTCACCAGCAACCAATTTAGTTTTAGATACAACCCATGTGTTAAGAAACAGTAGTTTAGAAAGCAACATATAATAACATAAGAAATACATAATTCCATTTTCAAGTTCTGACATAATGTACATACAGTATAATATAAGTCATTCTAGGACAGTGTCAGGACTTGATTTTTGTGTGCGGGGTACTTAAGTGTATGCCTGCTCTTTCCCTTTCTAATAGTGTGAGTGGGAGTAGCAGAACAATCTCCACCACTTAAGGGTTTCAGCTTGACTTATCTGTGATACAGACAGACCAAATTGTTACATAAACCTATCTATTTACCATAAAGGACTGTGGGTAAGTATCATGGGTTTTTAAGTTTCTATTCGTGGGTTGATTTATTGTGGCACTGACGGTTTTTTAATGCCTTTTGTGCAGTGTTACTAATGGATTATTAATGTGAAAAGACCCATTAAATGTATCCAAAGTCCATTAAATGACCCATGACTGACTACCTTAAATGACTCACTTTAAAAATTAAAGGCACTCAGTTTCTTTCTGTAAATTTTATTAAATGAATTTAATTAAAGGTATTCAGTTTCTTTTTCTCAAGTGGCAAAGACCATGGGGTATTAAAGGATAAGATTGGCGTTATCCTATATTTTTCCTGTTCTCAACAAATCTCATGAAAAGACCAAATCCAACAATGAATTGTGCAATGAATTGTCCTACTAACAAGTTCTGCCTGTCTAGCCAAAGCCTGATATAGCTTCTTCCGCTGTGTCACGGAGCGCCACTTTTGTCCAAATACTATCAAAAACACATTATCAAGCCTCACCGCTGCACTTTGACATGTTTTTTCATTACGAATGAACATTGGCACTGTCGTTTATATTGAGTCAATTTCACATACACTGCCTGGTACCCTAAAATACTTCTTAGTGCAGTTCATCTGCAGCTCAAAATAGTCCTACAAATGACACCTGTTTGAGTGACATTTGCTAAAAACTACAGTGCCAGGCTGTTTTAGAAAAATACTTGGAGATTAAGATGCTGATGCTGCACGTAACTGCAATGTTCCTGGTTCAGAGATCTTTGTTGCATGTTATTCCACATTTCCTTTTAAGTGCACTCTGTATAATGATGGCAGAAGATAGCCATAGGATAGCCTTAGGAAGGTTCCTAACTGAGTGAAATGACCCGGAAGTATTTAAGTGGGAGCCATAATAAGTGCTGTTCGAATTCTCTAAACGCTAAGGAAAGGTGCTTCAGTGCTTCCTTTCTTATCTTCCTTAGCACAGGATACACTGGACCATCCTTTAAAGGAATTCCTTGCTACAGCAATTTTTAAAGCAACACACCATTTGGCCGTTCACGACAACAAATCAGCATATTAACCATAACACAGAAGTTTGTCTTTCAAGAAAAAGGGATATGAGACGTTTTTAGCCAGATAATGTTTTTAATTCAACATGTTTGAAACTTAAGGATGATGATACAGCAGTAGATTTGTAGGCCTAACACATTATGCCTACCGTGCATAAATGTAAGTTGTTTTCATACAGTCATACTAACTGGGATTCATGTCAATAAATATGAGTGGACAGGAGGGTGAGCGTGAACAACCATTCTCAATGTGACTACTATTTTGTTTCACTTTTGTGACTGGTAGCCTATATTCCTTTTTTAATTTCAATTCCAACCTTCAAAATGAAGTAATATTTTTCACCGGGGTGTCCACCTTTATATAGCCTGCATGAAACAACACGGTAAGAACGCACAGGGCGAAGTATCTAAGATGCGCTTTTAGTAGTCCATATTTGGAACATTGTAGTTTCACCACGGCAGACCCACGTCAATAACATCCGCCATACATGGCATAATTAAACTAAGATTACAGCCATTGTTATGAAATACAGTTCAGCCAAATTGCCTTCCTGTTCCTCTCTGTTTTGTGCCTTCCCACAGTGATATATTCAACAGAAAATTACAAAAACTAAAAGGATTACAATAAAAAACGATGTCATGAAGCCCAGGTAAGTGTGTCGTGTGACTGCAGGAAATTATGAGACACTTACTGGTGTAATAATAATCTAATAGTATAAATTTAATACAGTAGACACACACAGAATCGTGGCTATAAATGCATACAAGGTCTTTGTTTATTCCCTTTTCCTCTTGTCTCTCCTTTGTCTGATCTGACAATTAAAGCTGCCACCATATCCTGCTTGTATCTAACCCACCCTGCTGTTGTACATTTTCTTTTTCCTCCAACATTTTTGTTTTCTCTCTCACCCCCTCCTTCGTTTTCCCCCCTCCTCTCTTGCCACAACATTTCTGCCAAAGGAATCTGGCATGGCTGCTAATTTCTGATTCGGCCTTGAACAACAGAATATCAAAGAGCCGTTGTCACCAGGATGTCGGCACTGCGGGGAAACCATCTCACAGGGAGACACCAATGCTATGATTTTTAAGAGACTGATAAAGATTCTTGGAGGAGGAAATAAAGTTGAGAGAGAATAGATGTGCGTGCACGTGAAAGTGTTTCAAATGAAGTGCATGTAATTCTTCAAAGT
Source organism: Oplegnathus fasciatus (assembly GCA_003416845.1). Lineage (NCBI taxonomy): Eukaryota > Metazoa > Chordata > Actinopteri > Centrarchiformes > Oplegnathidae > Oplegnathus > Oplegnathus fasciatus. The sequence goes on from NTHP01000329.1 coordinate 548,775, forward strand.
TTCCTTTTCAAGGTGTGTGTGATTGTGGAAGAGCAGCAGTAGGGGATGTATCTGCCCCTGCCACTGATAAGAAATGACTTTTAGTGACACCTTGCATGCTGGCCAGTAGTGCTGCAAAGCTATGAGATGTTACTCAGACACACAAACATATGCACTTACAGAAAAAAACACACACACACACACACGTACAAGCCTTTTCCGACTGGAGCAGTTCTGCTGTGAGATTACATCTCCCTCTGATCTGGGAAAAAAGTGCCGTCCCCTCCCACGGGCCAGACGGTAAACAAAAATCACAAATGCTACACTGTCACACAACAACAAACAGATGACACGTCTGAGAGACCAAACAAGCACCTACAAATTATTCATGCTCTGTTTTAGATCAGTGATTTTCTTCTCTTATTATTAGTCATCGTTGAAGTGATTATAAAGCAGGGATGGATGGTAGAGAGCGACGAGGGCAGAAACAATAAAAGACTGGAGGGCTGGACGGACATTTGAGAAAGGAGACAGAGACGGTGACAAGAGAAAGAAAAAGGGGAGACAGAGTTCAGTGGAAGTGTGTGGGTTGATAATGAATGTAATCTGCATTTAGATGATATCAGGCTATGTGGTCATCTATGACATGAATTTACTAGCTCTGATCACATGCTTTGGAGAGACACTTCACAACAGTTCTTTGAGCAGAGCTGAGCACTGAGACCAACATACCTGCACATCTAGACTGCACACATGGAGCTACGGCATTGCCTTTAAATGTTTCACGCTTTGAGTACTTAATGATACTGAATTGACTGAATATATTTCTTTTAAACTCACAAGTACACTTTAAAATGTATTGTCCAAACCATGCATATGCCCCCCATCACCATACTCAACAACACTGTGTCTGCTGTGGAAACCTTCAGGTTTCTGGGATCCACAATCTCCCAGGACCTAAAGACATCAACATCAACACAATCATTAAAAAGGCTTTTCGTGCTGGTGCGACACTCACATTCACAGCTAGCTAGCATCCAATCACAAGGTCGGCCAAAAAGGTCCGATTTTCACTTGTCAGTTACCTACTTCACCGCCAAGCTATGACTATTATTAAGTCTAGGGATCATTTGGTTTGTGACTCATGAAGTTATCGAAATCGGCTATCCGTAAGTGGTTTTGGTGGGACAACAAGCGTGTCCCAGCTGTGTTCGGACGTGTTTTCTTAATTTGCTTGTGTTTTGTCTATTTGCGTGTGTTTTCTTAAAGGTTCTGTATGTAACTTTCAGACTATCGGACTACCCTGCACGTTGAAAAATGACACGATGACCAACACGTTAAGAAGTGACGCCAAGGGGTCCTGACCAAGGGTCCATATGTGACGAGTTGGGAGTGAGAACATGTTGCGTTGGATTTTCCGGGAAAAAATGTCCCAAGTCCTTTACATAGAAATCAGTCTACAGGCTGTTACAGGAAACCAAGAAAGTCGGGGAAGGTCTCATTTTTTAAGTTATGTTACAATCTATTCATATTGGCAACAAAAAACGATTGAAAAACGATTGAAAAGGACCAGCGTAAAAAACACCTTTTACAGTTTTTTACAATTGGCAAGTCACATTTCTCTATAGAAGTTCACTTTTTTAAAACTCTTCACACAGTTCTCTTTATCGACATGCAGCTCAGCACAGCGGTTAATCTCACTTCCAAAATCCACCAATGCAACCAAAACACATCTCAGGATCAACTCGTGTACCTGAACACTTTGCCTTTTTCTTTGAACACTTTTATCTTTTACTGACCATAAAAAACACTAACAACAGGTAGCATTACAATTAGTGTCACTATTGTCTTTGTAAAAGTATCCTTTAATTACGTACTTATTTAGCATAAACCACGATTCAATTACAGCACAAACAAGGTCACTTCTTTATTATATGGTTTGTGCTGCCTTACAGAAAGTGCTAAAGTAAACTAAAGTAATTCCAGTAATGCAGATATAGAAATACAACAGTGCCAGTCAACCCTGTCTTCTGCATTTGGCCACAAGTTTTCATTACATCAAACCTTATTACCTCTCTGCTACTACACCTGGGAAAGAATCTTTTTGATGCCTGATCATCTGATCATGTGGCTGCCTGGCTGGTGGTCATAAACTCCATGAGGAAATGAATTCCTCCATGAGGAAATGAATTCACAGAAGAGAACGGTGAAACGCAATATCATACAAATACAAAACGTTCTGGATTCTGCTTCACCTGCCCTCTTTCCTCACCTGGCACAAGCCTTTCACAGAGGTCTTTAAGGAATGATAACAGGCGCTCAGTGTCCCAATAAGTACTTAATGAATTTTTCAATTTTTTAATGGTGGTGGTTGAGTTTGAGTGACAAAACAGTTCATGAAATTTGAAAGATGTGCTCATTGAATGCATTAAAAGCAATGGAAAGTGATCCACAGTTTAGTCCACATTGACTTCTGCCATGTTGACTGTGTGAAGAGTTCTGCAAAAGTTAACTCCTAATGAGAAATGTGACTTAGCAATTGTAAAAAAAAAACAAAACACTGTAAAATGTAACCTGCCAACAGGTCCATGACCGAATCATGTGGGTGCTGAGGTCTCAGGCTGCAACTAACAATTACTTTCATTATCAATTAATCTGTCGATAATTTTCTCAATTAATCGATTAGTTGTTTGGTCCATAAAATGTCAGAAAATGGTGAAAAATGTTGATCACTACTTCCCAGAGCACAAGGTGACATCCTCAAATGTCTTGTTTTGTCCACAAAGATATTCAGTTTACTGTCATAGAGGACTAAAGAAAGCAGAAAATATTCACATTTGAGAAGCTGAAATCTGAGAATTTGGACACTTTTTAAAAAAAAAATGATTCAAAACGATTAGTCGATTATCAAAATAGTTGGCGATTAATTTAATAGTTGACAACTAATCAATAAATCGACTAATCGTTGCAGCTCTAGTGAGGGACTACTTATTCTATGTAGTTAATGATTGATTGTCAAACCCGATCCCAATATGACACGCTCACTTCATATATTAAAATAAACTGCTTATAATAATGTCTTTTTGTATTTATTTTTTAACTGGGCATGAAACACCTTCCATACACCACTGTTTTCTCACATCCTGAACTGAGTGCTTCGCGACTCCACCGCGAGACGTCGCCGTTGCTCTCCTTTCCCTCTGTCCACGAGCCTGTTTGCCATCTGCCCGCACGGTCACGTGACAGATCTGTCAGGGGACAGCATGGCGGACATGCATGTGGAGCCTCAAAACAAATCGCATCGATTGTCCAGCTAACCCCGCCGCGAGAAACATCGATACCGCGCGCAGAGCCGGGCCGGCGGTGCCCGAACAGACAGCAGAATGGACGAGGACAACAAACTCCAGTTCCCGTCTCTGCCCGCGACCAAGGAGGACCTTCTGGTGAGTCCACAGTAGCCCTGCGTTAGCCGACATGTCCACTGAGTCTGCCTGGCTAATCGGAGCTAACCTCCACTCCAGCCTTGTTGTCTGGCAGCTAAAATATGCGCCCAGCAGGAAATTATGTGTGTTTCTGGGCGTAACACGTTAATGTGGATCTGTGAAACAGTCTGTGTCGGTACCTCTTCATGGCTAACTCACTGTTAACAGAGCAGCTAAGTCTCCAAACATTAGCCACGTATGTACACAAAGTAAGCTGGTCCTCATTCCTCACCCTGTCTGCCGGCTGAAATGCCTCCAGCAGCTGTCACACCAACAAAATAACGTCCCTCAGCCTCTAACCTTGCTTTAAAATCCTCCTTTTTACAGGACTGGGCTTATCCAATGAGACGAGAGATGCAGGTACGTGAAATGAGTCTATTGTCTGTAGTGGGAAGAATAATCTTGACAGCAGCATGTCCTTATTCCTCTTTCCCAGGGTTTGTTTCCCCCACGTTTGATAAGTTGAATGTCACAATCTCCACCAATAATAATGTCATTCAATTCAAGGCAAGTGTTTAAGAAAATGTGTTTGTATAAAAACATCATACTTGTAGGAGGGTTTGGCCATATTTCAATACTGTCATTTATCACCTTCTTGTGGCAACCTAGTTTTTTACAAAATCCTGCTGTCCTAAATAATGTTTAACAACATGTCTTACTGAAGGTGTAGTTTGACACAATGAGGAGTTTTATTTGATCGAATTAAACAGCATTGTGATTATTTTACATATGAGTTGAAGTCATTTACTATATTGTGTCTATATCTTGAAAATATTCCTACTAACATCAAGTTCTTGTTGATGTCAACCACATGTCCCAGCCCTAATTCTGAGATTACTCGCAGGTTAGAGAACCTTATATTAGGTTTAATTTATGTCATATTCATTGTTTTTAGAGTAGATGTCCTGGCTCTGATACACGTCCGTCTTGTTTGTGGACGTTGAACAGATGCTATTGGCTGCTCAGTGCAATCTTACAATGCACACATACTAGTAAAGACACCATGTTCATAAAGAGGCTTCATCCTGAGTGAATTAACAGGCCGTAGGTTTGGGTATTTCTTTTTGAACATGAATTAATGCGACTGCCTGTGTTGTCCTGCTCTGTCTTCATTTCCAGGAGATATTACCGGGACTGTTTTTAGGTCCCTACTCTGCTGCAATGAAAAGCAAGGTAATTTTTGGTGCTTGGAGACAGTGACACAGAGGAACTAATTCATTATTTGCTCACATTTTTAAAGCTCATGTTACTTCTCTTCTCTCTCCTTGTCTAGCTGCCAATCCTTGAGAGACAGGGCGTAACACATGTTGTGTGCGTCCGCCAAGACATTGAAGCCAATTTTATCAAACCTAATTTTCCTCATACATTTAGGTAAGAAAGAACTAGCTTGATCTGTGCGCTCTACTTATACACTGATGTTGAAAAAAAACAAGTGCTTTCTTGCTAACCCATGAACTAAATGTTGTTGTATCTTTGCAGATACCTTGTGTTAGATATTGCTGACAATCCGGTGGAAAATATAATACGATTTTTCCCTACAGTGAGTTACAAAGTGGGCTTTTTACTTCCTTGTTGGCAAGCTTTTCATTGACTGAAAGGTATGGCGCTTACAGTATGCCTGATACGCTGTATTTCATTTTCCTCCTCACAGACTAAAGAATTTATTGATAGCTGCTTAGCAACAGGAGGTAAGGATGCGTGCAGTTTCTGTTTTCCGTACTCAGAATGTCAAGTAGAAAAAAAAGCTCTTATCAACAATCTTTTGTCTTTTAGGAAAGGTACTGGTTCATGGTAATGCAGGGATATCAAGAAGGTGAGGTTTGATTTTGTTTTTTGATGATTTCTCTTCATGTGTTGTATCTCATTATGCACTGAATTTCCATTACATATAACAACTGGTAACGTTTCCTAAATATTTCTGGATAATGGATATTGACTAAATTCTGAGACTGGAGCAGCAGAGCCCAAATCATAGCTGTGAATATATCTCCTTTATTTATTCTTTCAGTGCTGCCTTAGTGATTGCATACCTTATGGAAACATTTGGGATGAAATACAGGTGAGTTTTTCTTTTTCAGTTTTTTTCCTCACATCAAATTATATCTTTCTATTTTACTCCGGTAGAATACATGTCTAACTTTTTTTAAATAAATTTTTCAAAGAATGCACGCCCTGCATCACATGTCTGTTGTCTACTTTAAGCATAAATATAGAAAACTACATAAAAGGAGCTGTATGGTAGGGTGTAGGTATAATAATGATAAAGAATATACTGCAGCATAGTTAGAATATAAAACTGTATGTTCATTCTATAGGGATGCATTCAGCCACGTCCAGGAGAGGAGGTTCTGCATCAACCCCAATGTGGGCTTTGTGCATCAGCTACAGGTAAGTCTTGACTTCGAGACGCAGGACTTCAAATTCTGCTTAATCAACATGACCTATATCCTCGACTTGAAAACGCTAGGGCGTGTCCATGTTGCTAATGACTGTAGCAAAATGATTCAGCATCTTGTGCTCCAAACCTTTCATTCCCTTTTACAAGGAAAGCAATGTGAAACACGGGATACGGACAATATTGCAGCAGATCATATGCATGTTTGTCCTGAAACAGGCTCATTCATACGACCTGTTATCTCACGGTGTGTGTGTGTGTGTGTGTGTGTGTGTGTGTGTGTGTGTGTGTGTGTTGGGTCGGTATAAATGGA
>NTHP01000329.1:555533-602252 GCA_003416845.1 Oplegnathus fasciatus
TGTGTGTGTGTGTGTGTTCGTGTTCTCTCATTCTGAGCGATCCGCTTCTGGTGTGACTCTGCAGAAATGATTTTCCTATCTGAAGTATGCATATGCCGTCTCTGCAGTCTTTTAGCCAGACTGTGTCGGCCACATTTAGCCAGCCACGTATCATTCTGACGTCTGGCTTGCGAGCAACACTGGGATGAGTAGTCTCTTTTTGAGTAGTGTAAATCATGACAAGTTTGTGCACACGTGAAGGCACATTATATTTCATTTTAAAGCTGGTGGGCGTAAATGCTGTATCTTGTCCACAATATGAGCTGTAAAGTCCTATCCTACTGAAATATGATAACAGAGATATTGTGGTATTAGCCATGACAGTTTCCAGGGTTATTTGTTTCCAGGGAGTTGTTTGTGGTCGCACCATTGAGCATTTTTATTATGTTTTTGCTGTTGCAGTAACAACAACATATAGCTGTAGTAATGAGTGTTTGTCTCCTAGGAATATGAAGCGATCTACCTAGCCAAACTGACCATTAAAATGATGTCACCGATGCAGTTGGGCAGGTCCTTCTCCTTACAAGCTGGGATGCCAGGTTTGTAAATATTAATGTACCCAGACACCTGTCTCCTCAGTTCCTTTTTGTCACTGGACCAGCACAAGTTGAGGTTAAAGGTTGAAGCTGTGGCTGAGTGGGTATAAAAGTAGAACAAATGCATGTTTCTCAGCCAGACTTACTCCAGAAAAGCATTCAAAACAGGGGTTAGTTGTTAGTTTGGCACATTGTTGAGTTGGACTCACAGGATGTCTGACAACATTTATCACCAGCGTGTTCAGTGATAATGTTGTAGAGGTGGGTTACACATTTGTACAAAGCAACTCTTAATGCTGACAGTTTTTCTTTGAGTCACGCTCTCATTTGCCGAGTTTCCAGCAAATGAGAGCCAACTCCATTGTGGGTGATTTCATAACTTTGTTCATCTTTTCTCAATGTCATGAATGTTTCTATTTAAAAGACACAAACAGACGCTAACATTCAAACACGTGAGAACTGGGTCCTAATTTCCCTTAAAGCTATTTTTGTTCCCTCCCTGAATGCCGGTGACTTCACCCAGCAGTTTAGGGTTTGAGAAGATCTTTAATCCATGAGGGTTTACAGTTATTAGACTGTCTAGTGATCTACAGGGCTTGCTTGTGTTGATGTATGCAGTATGTTCAGTAATTCTTTTTTTGTTGTTTCCACACTTCTTCAACAGGAAGCCGTAAACGCAGCCTGGAGGAGGACGAGGACTTTGGAGCGATGCAGGTCACAGCAGCACAGAATGGATGAGCTTTGCTGATATTTAGCCGCGTGGCGCAGTGCACTCAATTTTTTTTTTTTACATTTTTAATGGGATTAAAAATGTAAATATTTGAACTTTTTCTAAGGGGAAGGGACTAGGGTGGGAGCGGGACCACTCATGTCTGAGACATGGAGTACTGACAGGGATCGGGCGTATTTGATAACTTTTTTTTTTTCTTGAGCTGTATGCACTGATGGGAGATTTTTTGCAGTTTTATAGTATTTAAAGCATTTTGCATTTGCAGCGGGACAGTATTGCAATAATGCACTTTCGATACTTGAATTTGTGTAGACGACCAGAATGGGGCAGTCGGCAAAAAGGGAAAGTAGCCAGGACGTCGCCCAGTGGAGGACACGAGAAGAGGAATAGCTAATGCCTTTATTTTGGGAGTAATAGGATTATGGACTAATATCAGGCTTAATGTGGGATAGTAAGGAATGGAAAATAACAACTCACTGCTTAATAAAAAGAAGTCTGACTCAGTCCTGTTGAGCTGTGGTTTTATATCATAATGTAATGCTGTGCGTCACAACTTTACATTCTTCTTTCCATAATTTTGTTTATAAATATTATTTAATGTTATTATTTAAAGACAGATTTTACACTCACACATTTAAAAATAAGATGTAGTTCTGCTAAATTTGCTTATACTTTTATAATTTTAACAAACCTTTCTGGCCTTTCTTGCTGTGTATGTCAGTAACTAACAATAAAAGAAACTAATAAAAATTAGTTCACTGTCCTAACATTGTATATGATGAGCTTTGGGGAGAATGTGTCTACTCAGAAGGCTGAAATCTGTCAGAATTAATTTTGCAATGTCAACACTGACGACATATCTATGGAAATTAAGTTGCATTGGAATAAATGTAAAAATATGGTAGATTTGCCTGACTTTTCCAAAATCTTTTGTATGGTAGAAGCCTACTCATATTCTCAAACGTCACCCTTCTGCAAGGCTGGAAGGCCACACCTGAGATTCTTCATGACACCTCATGAAAGATTTTAAGTGTTTGTGATGCATCTACAATGGAAATGACTTGAACTGTGGATAGACAATGTTTTGCCAAAAGAACAAAGCTGATTGAACTAGAAATATAAGCAAGGAAACACGGTAGGTCATAGAATATTTTATGCGACTATTACATGTTTGGAAATAAATTACATTAAATATGTTCCCCTGTTCCCCTGTTCAGAATACCAGCATAATTATAAAACTTAAATAGGAGTTAATTTACAAAAGTCATTTTTATCCATTTCCCATCACAAAATGCTTCCGTCCTCATCGCAGTCGTGATCAAATTTCAAATACCGACCAAATACAAAACTTTTAAGAGCGTTGGTTAATTCCTCACCACTGCCTCACAAAATATAAACCTTTTTGTTCACTAGAAATATTATACATTATAACAGTCTTGACTTGATAGTGATGCTTCATGTCTTGTAATATTCAAACCTTCATTCTAAATATCCAGAAACACTCATGTGGAAGAAAGAAAAGCCTGTTGAGAAAACGGAACACTTTGAACCAAAAAGGACAAATAAGAGAAATGAAACCCAAGTAAAACCCAAAGTCTCTTAGAAAAGTAAGTTCTTAATCACATTTAAAGAAACAAAGCTGATTTTCTTTGGTGACTTGCCCTTCATGATCAATGCAACAGAGATCTGTGAGACTAAGTTTCAATCATGATGTAAAGTAGTTCCTTCAAGCATACATGGTTTTGTAGTGATCTTGAGAAGCTGTTGGCCGTAGTAAATAATTTAATAATTATTTAGTTGCTTCGGATATATAACTGAATTTGGTACCACCTTGATTTCCCAAGCATTTACTTACAGTTGCATGTTAGCTGCAGATATAATTTGTATTTCCTCTGTTCGTACACAGCAAGTTACTTATTAACAACGTAACACAATAAGACATTACATTTACAGTAACGGACATTCCTTTCTTCAAATGGTCGGGGGGGGGATGATGACAGGGCTCCACCCAGGTGAGGTAGCCATGGTTACCAAAGGGGCGGAGGGCTTCAACATATATTTATGTTTACTCAAGTGTGCTGAAATCAGGATGAGCATTCAGGAAACGTGTCACAGCCACAAGCTCATCCTCGGGCAGCTCTCCGGTTCTTAAGACACTTTGTCAATGCAAGTTCGGATGTCGGTGGGCGTATAAAGGTGTGGTCCATGCCCCCAAAACAGTGGGTTAAAGCTGCTGTTGTCCTCAGTCGAAGAATCGACACTGCATGTAAGTCTCATCTGAGGCGGCGTAGCTGAACTTTTGGTAGAAAGCCACGTTTTTGGGCGCACATTCCAGTGTGATTTTATAGCAATTCAGTTTTTTGCTGAGAAGAGTAAGAGTTGAAACTAACCTAAAGAGAGAGAGCGACAGAGAGGAAGAGTTTAAAACATAAATTGGCACGAATCACAAGATATTTCCTAAATAAGTCTCTTATGTGAATTATTTTCATTGGCACAAATACAAGGTCTTGAATATTAAAAACAAGCCAAAACAAAATGTCTTTGTGTCGGGCTCACACAGGTCTACTCACAGTTTGCCCAGCTGCTTCCCTCTGCACTCGTCACAGACTACTACCTCCTCCACCCGGCCTCTCTACAAACAAAGCAGAATAGAGAGGGTCTTTATTTCAGTCATATAATTTCAATCATTATCATGATTAATAAAAATGTATCTTTGCTATGCAAATTTAATTTCCATGGTTTTTCAAAGGAAATAAAAATGTAAATAACTTTTTTTTGGTTTATGATGGCGAACTATGTTAATATTTAACCACACTTCTAATAACCACAACATTAATAAGTAACTTCTGTATGGGATTGGCCTTACAGCTGTATCTGGGATGTAATTACCTTAGCACAGGCGTGGATGAATTTGTGTTCTGTGATCAATGTGGCCGTGGCTACAATCTGTCCCAGATTTGTGTCCTCCACCACGACAACGTAGTAGTCTCCTGTCTTCTTCATATGCTCAAACTTTTCTGGTAGACAACAGACAACATACATGTTTTTTTTAAAAATCTTCATTGATAATTTATTACATTGGTTTGTTTTAAGGTTTGTTTTCTAGGATGAGGGTTCTTTCTCTTCTCAAATTTGTGATCTGAAGACTGTTTTGGCACGAAATCTAAGTATGAAAACTTGGGAACGCTTTGGGATTTAATGTAAAACTGTGATAATGGTAAATGTTCCGAACAAATGAATCATAATCTCACTTTTGTCTTATAAGTATAAAAAGTAGCATTATGCTAAGCATGACTTACTCGTGAACTGCTCTGGTGTGACATCGCCTGTCTGGGTGAGTTGAGATAAAACCTTGAAGAATCCTGGAGACAAAACAACAGTTGGTGAAAATGTCTGGAGGTATTGTCACTCCGTCTCTGTGAATTCTGCATTTCTGTTTTATATCTTTATTAAATCACCAAGACCTTAAAAAACACGCTTTCCTCATCATCTATCACAAAGTAGTCGCCACATTCATATTCTCCTGAGGATAAAAGTACTGCTCTGTAATATGTTGTCCATCCCGTCTCTGACTCACCCCTGTTGAAGTCTGCCATACAGAGCGGCCTGAGCACCAGGCCTTCCCCTGGGCTGGACGGGGAGATGGGGGGAGAGAAGGAGACAGTGTTGCTACTCCAGTCCAGCTCCTGAAGCAGGGAGGGCTCAAAAAGTGGAGTCTCGTCCAGCAGCATTCCACAATCTCTGCTCAGGAAACACACACGCACAAACAGGTAAGTCCACAGACACATACACACCCATGAATGCGTGTGTGCCACATACTCAAATTATGACGCACTGCATAGAAAGGCCTTTTCTATTCCATCTAAGACACTGCATCAGCACAGTGAGTTAACATGGTCACACTGTCAGGCTGGGTTGGAAATATGTTTGTTTAAGTCACACAGAACTTTGAACTGACAAATACAATTTGGTATAAAGCAGTATTTACTTTACCATGCTTCAGCTGGCATATAAATGAGCACAACTCTATATGAATAATAATAATAATAATAATTATTATTATTATTATTATTATTATTATTATTATTATTATTATTATTATATATTACAATACACTATGAGGTGATACCATTCTTTAGCATTCATTCATGAGTTTATTTCCAGGATATGGTCCAGGACATGTAATATGAGAAGGGCCCATTCACATAGCAAGACCAACAGGTAACAATATTAGTGCTGGCTTTAACACTGGTGGTGTTTGATTTAACCAAATTAACCAAGCTAGAGCTAGGCGCGTCTTAATTCTGGTTTCCATGGCAGCAAAACACAATTATTACACTGTACGACTGATGTCATCATTACCTCATCACCAAGCCAGGAAAATAAGATTAAGACTGTGTTAAAGGGCTCGTGAAGTGTTTCCCTGTTATTTCACCGAACTGACAAAGTTAATCAATAATCAATAATGTTACACAGTCCACAGTGTTTAGGCTAGCTAACGTTAGCAAAAAGCTAAGTAGCTAACTTAATGTCATTAGTCAAACTGCTGTCATAGCTAACTAGCTATAACATCACATATAAAGCGTCTTACTTTTCTCGTGTGTCCTGTCAAATAGCTACCTGAGGCCACCTTCACTCACACTCACTATCCAGCCCAGCTATCAGTCACAGCTGTAACTTTACACACTGAACGTTAGCGTTAATTACTACTTTAGGGATCGTCCGCCGTGCTAAGCAGCCAGCTAGCTAGCTTAACTACTTACCAGTAAAAAAAAACACGCACACAAGAAGAGACCGGTCCAGTTGAGTTCCCAAACTGAGGTAACGTACAGTGACGACCGGGAAGTTCTCCTAGTTTTGTATGAGGTTGGGCTACATCATAAAGCTGAACAGCGTGGGTGCTGTCGGCTGCTGTTTCCGCCTGGCACGAGCCCTTCTGTATGACGTGGCAGAGATGCTGGAGGTAAGGGGCGCAGCCTAATGACGTCAATCCATCAGAAAAAAATTTTTACAAATCCAATCTGATTTACACAGAAACCATTTCTATTATATCGAGAGTGATGTATGAGTCCAATCAGTCGTCCAGACCGTCTGTTTTCACGGTGAAATGTGGCTTTAACCTGTCAGGAGCCAAATACAATGATTTCCTTCTAGCTCAATCCAGCACACACACACATTTATTGGACTAATAAACTCAAAGGTCCAGCATATTGGATACTGGCCACTACACATTAGGTAGGCTTCACTATCGCTGTTGCATTTTTAATAGTTTAATCTCAAAATAAGTAGGTCTGCAGCTCTCTCTGTGTTTGGAAAATAGAGACAAAGGAGGTTTACATGGACAAAGCAATGCCAGAGCAGCAGTGGGTTCATCTCAAGAAGAAAGATTAAATTACTTTATTTTGTTAAAAAGCTGTAGAAGCTCTGTTTATTGAGTCTTTTGTATTAACATATTTTACAAAAACTAGATTTACAGAAATTATCCATAACTGAACCATTCTTGATTTAGGCACAAAAATACAGGAAAGGTCAGTTCAAAAAAGTATTTCAGCTTTGATTAAATAAGTAATGGTTATGACAGATAACCCATGAATAGGAAAATATATCATGGGTATTAAGAGTTGTTAAATAACTGAATGAAAAAAAACTGAAAATGAAAACAAAACTGTCTTTTTTTACATTTTCACTAACTGAGATTGAGAAATCTAAACCCTATATTGCATCTTCTTACAACAACCCCCAAATGGAGTTTGAGCAATAATAAAATAAACACACAATAAAGATCACAACACTTCAGCTTTTAGTGAAAGTTTGTGGGCTGCTCTTTGGGATAAATTGGAAGGAAACAAAAGCACTTGTCTAGATTCATGCATATTTCACCCCAAACTGCCCTTGCACTGTAACCACAAGAAATCAAACACTTATAACACAGTCTCCATCTTTGTGTCCGTCGATATGTCTCAACCAGCTACAGATTTAGTGAAATTTGACAATACCAAACATGTTTAAAGGGTCCAGCCAATGTTGTACATTGCTGTACATTACTGAAATAAGATCTTTGAGGAGAGGGTGATTAGGTTCCTCGCTGGTACAATTTTGGAATTAGGACTCCTCAATGTGAGTAGACAGATGCTGGCAAAATAAAACACCCTAAAAATGTCTTCATAAACATTCTCAGTCATTCAGGTCATAGAATATCTTTAAGTATTAAGTCAGTGGCAACTGGATTTGTTCTGTTCTGCCGCCAAAGCCTCTTGAATGAGTGGCAAAACGTCTTCAAATGACCATTCAGCAAGTCCAGCTATCACAGACTTAATATTTTCTACATACTCTATATCCAAAATGATAGACACAGATGACAAAGGATTATTACTATACTCAGTAGAAAATAATATTTTTGTATTCAGAGAGAACTGCTCATTATCAGAGGGTAATTTAAGACAGACTGAGAGGATGACACCCATTGTACTTGTACAAAATGTAATGCATCCCCTTTTGTTGCCTATGCATCTCAAGGGAACAGTATTAGAAAACAAAGATTTACATGCCCACCCCTCTTGTTAATTAACAAAATGCAAACTGTTTGCAATGGGTGATATTACACACTAAATACAGAACCCATGCGGGTCAAAAACACTTTGTTTGCAGCATTATTTTTGATAGAAACATTCATATTTGACAGAAAGGCTGAACAATACTAAAGTGACATTCTCTTACTCCAAGGTAAGAAATAAAAACATGTTGTTATTTTGCCTACACTTACTTCACAGTTGAAACTGATAAAATAATAACACACAAATACATCAGATGAGTATCTTCATCCAGAATAAGTAGCTTTCCGCCATGACCAAAACAAATTAAAAAAAAACTCTGATAAAAGGAAAACAAACAAAGACCCAAACAGCTTCATCTAGTAATGACACCTTCAAATCCCTCTCATAAAAGACTTTTCTGAATGCAAAGCATGCTCATTTTTGACAGCCAGCCCCAATCATGGCAGATACTGACTCCCCACTGAAGCTGGTGGTTGCTGTGTGGCACGTGAATAAAGGGCAATGCAACCTTGCATTTTTTGACTTGCGCCCATCAATTTATATAATGCTCCAAATACTGGAATCAGTGAGGGAGAGGCCACTCACAAAAGTCCCACCTTGTTTAGGCAGCCCAAAACAGTCCAAAGGTCATGTTTGCAATGCTTTGTAATTATTGTTTTAAATAGGTGATGACCATTGACTGTACACCAAATGGGGGGGGTGAAATAGCTCTGTCTGTGCCTCTTGGGATGATGACGTGATAGACTCTTCTGCTGAAGCCAATCTGTGTATCAGGGTGCAGGGTCTTGTTGATTTTGCATGCGTCTCTCTGCAGCTGCTGCCATGGTTCTACGTCTCAGCGCAGTCAAGTTCAATTCTGGAAGAGTGTCCTCCTCCAGTCCAGGCAAATCCTCATCCTGGTCCTCTGGACTATTGTTCAGATATCGCCTACAGGGAAGTAATGAACAACACATGATGATGGGAACAGAAAATGCAAGATAATGGGAGAAAAAAGGCAACTACGACTGCCTACCATTCGTGAACAAATGTTTAAGTGTTACTACTTGTTAGTTCTGTACAATTGGGCCTTTCAGCTATTCTGGTAGCCAAGAAAAGGAGGCCTTAAACGTTTTATTTGTCCGGCCTTGGGCCACAGATCGAGACAAGCTTTTCACAAGGAAAGGTCTACTCTCACTAAACATAATTTGTACAGCTGAGCAACGATGCACAATCCGGTGCGGTCACACTCATGACCTCAAAAATGTGTTTTCAAAAATAACAGCAAGAAAAAAAAATGCTTTTATTCCCAATTGAACTTCTTTTGAATATAAAACATAGCTTAGCACCACTTCCTATGAGGTAAACTCCAACTGGCAGTGTACCAACCTGCGCGCCTGCTGGAGCATCTCTTCTTTCCTCTGCTTTAACATCTTCTGCCTCTCCTCAGCTGACTTAGAGAAGCGACCTCCTCTAAACTCCATGTTGTCTGACTCATTAAGGCCCTGCTCAGCCGCTCCACTGGCCCCCTCCTGCTCGTCTGGTGCAGGGCTCACCTGTGTAGGGGCGCGCTCTATGGCCTGAGGAAAGAACACAGACAAAATATGTGACAGATGTTGCATTCTGCCTCTCGAGAAAACCATAAGAATGTGATCAATATGAAACAGAGAGCCTGCAAGCACTGACTAACAGAGTTATTGGAGAAATCAGCAGAGCATTGTTATCAACAGGGTTCCTACACCTTTTCCAAAGTCAAAGTCAAGCACTTTTCAAGCATTTTCAAGCTTTTCCAGCACCTTACGGCTGTGGTAAATTATAGTCAAACCAATTAGGCTCTCTCAGACTTATGTTATTTCTTCATCTAAAAAGTGGTCAGATAGCAATTTATTATATTAATGCAATTTCAAGTAGTTTCAAGCACTTTATTCAAAATCCAAGCACTTCTCAAACCTTGAAAACACCACATTAAAATTCAAGAATTTTCAAGGATTTCCAGGAACCGTACGAACGCTGTATCAAAACATTAGCCCTTTCAGAGGAATCAATAACATGATGAAGAATGAAACTGCTATTAACCCTGACCTGTGTCGGGAAAGGCACCTGGATGCGCCCCTCCAGGATGTTGTCAGTGGTGACCTCCACAGAGCGGGTCAACTGCAGGTCCTGCATCACCAGGTAGGAGGGCACCTGAGGGAACATCTCCTGGATCTGATGGGCCTGATGACCAGAGGGTACGTCAAAAACGAAGACAGCAATAGAGAAATTATTTAGAGTAAGATCGTTGGAGAAGGAAGAGCAGAACATAACAAGATACTAGATTTTTTCAAAGGTTGACACAAGCAGGTCTTAAATATAAAGTATTAGTGATACTATAAAAGCATAAAAATGTTGTAAATACTAGAAATGTTTTTGTATTGTATATTTGTATTGTATTACTGTATATTTGGCATCTTTTTTAAGTAACAGTTTCTGTTAAGTCTCTTGTTTAAATAAAGAGGTTATGTCAACAAGTATTTACCAGGAAGCCAAATACCATGTGAGCAAAGTAACGATGTTAAGAGCATTTAGGCCATGGTACACAACCCAGGCAACAGTTTGAGGCAATAGACATAGGCTATTCATAAACAGCAAGACAGGGAGTGAAGAGTGGGACAAAGTGATGACAGCATTGGCTTTATGTATCAAAAAACTGTCAGCAATTGTCAAGAGAAAAAGATTTAATACCTGGCCTCAAATTGCTATCTGTGTATTATCTCTCATAAAACCAACAAGAATTTCATCAGACTGTAAACATGGACTCACCATGGCCATGAGCTGGGAGTTATTGGCCTGAGCGATGCCCAAGATATTGGTGGTGTGCATTACTTCCACTGAGAAACTGGGCAGCCAGCTGGCAATACGAGATCCTGTAAGAGAGTGTATGGATTTTATAGTTCACTGTCATGCACAGCCCAACTGAAGTACAGTAACTCCACAACTAGACTCATCCTTGGATTTGTGTCTGGCAGACTCACCATCAAAGTGGAAGAAGTGATTGTGTTGATTGATATGTGGTCTAGCATCTGCAGCAGGTCCTACTGGGCCAATGTTTTCTTCCAAACCCCCACCCTGCTGCTGGCTTCTCGCCTGGCCCCCGTCCCCATTAATGTTCAGGGATGTCCGACATGTCGGACACGAGGTGTCCTGCTCAAGCCATGAGCGCAAACAAGAGCTGGAAACACACAACTCACAAATGTTACTATGGCATTTCTACGTAAAAAAAATAAATAAATGACAGTCATTTCAGGGCCCAGAACAAGTTTTCTGTAGCTAAACATCAGGATCATCTTACTGAAGCTGAGAGAAGGGCGGCAGATATATATCAAAACAAAGAAAATCATATTACAGAAGTTAAGAGTCAGTCAGGCTTACAACAAATATATAAATAACTTATGCAAGACTTCGGGCACTAGCCAAACTGAAGATACTGCCTTCAAGGCTGGTTTATCTGATTGCCTGATATTCCCGCAGTCTCTCCTTAAAGCCACAGGTCAGTGGTGCCAGTAAAACAATCTGCAGAATACAGTTCATGCAGGGATTGCTGATTGAAAAAACACTTTACTTGTGAAAGAGATGGCCGCAGGGTAGTTTGCGTGCTGTCAACATGGTATCCCAGCAGATGGCACAATCATCATCATTAGCTGCCAGCTCCTCTGCAGTAGCAACAGCAAATCTGCAGAGATAAAGTTCACAGTATATACAAGTAGTGATTAAACAAGTAATGTTCCATGGAAAATACAAAGCTTTCATTCGAAATAATCCCATTACACAAACAAAGAACCACAAAACCATGGGGTAAAAAGGGAAAAAAACATATCAAAATATATTATCACCTGGCCTCCATGTTGTTGATGACACGAAGGTAGTTCTTGTGTCGACGGACTCTTCGCTGGACCTCATGGAAGAGATACCGCAGCTGCATGAAGATAACCAAGCTTGCCATGGACAGCCAGATGTTACCAAAAAGCTAATGAGAGACATATGGACAGAAAAGATTAAAGATCAGAGGAGCAGAAAAGGAGACAGACACAGACTTAATTTTCATAACATCACATTGCCAACACCTGTTCCCCTCCATGTCTTACCAGCATATGGATATGATGCACGAGGTCCAGAAAGAGCATAGCCAGCTCCATGATGAAGTCTGTGTAGTAGACGTATGTTCCCTTACTCTCCCAGGTTCCTGGATGGTTCAGATCCCACAGATGAATGGAGTATCTGAGGGGACATGCACAGCTCTTTCAGGCCATGAAACACAGGTGATATTTAGACAGTATGGAGGATGATGTGGCCCTTATCTTGGATGGGGATTGGCAATTCAGACAAAATGAATGCATGAAGCAAAGATGGTGTAACAGTATTATGGTACAATAATGGGTAACACTGCCATCAGAAGGAACAGATAGCAACAAAATGACTGACAGAATAACAGTGCAATGAGAGAGAATCAGAGTTCACAATTTCCACATATTTGTCCACATTCTATAATAGCTTTAAGTCAATATGCCAGTTACAAAAGTTACACAAACCAAGATAACAATATAAAATCAATACACTTTTTTTTTAATAAATTATGGGGCTGTTAGTCACCAAAAACATTATTTTGCATGTACCAGGCCACACCACTGTACCTGACAACAGTTTACCAGTTTTAATATCAGAGTAAAGATACTGTATCTATGAGCGCCTCGGCTGATTAGAGTGGTTTCTGCTGCTTGTATAATCCTAACCACCGTCTTTGGGACAAAGAAGCCTTTCACACTGGTGTAATGGAACCAGAGGAAAGCAAATGCTGTCGCTAACATTAGGCCCTGGTTCTAAATCTGCACAAGCTATGTCATCCGTTCTGCGGCAGTGTGTCAGTGTGTGCACGTGCATGCATGTGTGAGGAGGCTTTAAAGGGACTTACCGCATGATGACATGCCCCGTGCGTACAGTCACCAGCAGACACTGAAGACAAAAGTACACAGGTGAACAAGATGTAATTCTTGTATTCTAATAATCCAAATTATGACATTACAGTTGTGACTTTAAAAAAAAAACAACCACTATCGGAAGAAAATGATAAAGGAATGTTTTGTGCTTAAAATGGTACGGTGATAATTTGTGTGTTTATATACTAAAACTCTAAAAAAAATAAAAAATACAGTAGACAGTTTGACTCGTAATGATAGAAAAAGCACAGTCGTAACTGAAAACATTAGGGATGGTTCCAGTGCTCACATAAGCCGTGCTCGTGAGCTAGCACGCCCAATAGTGGGGCCCTAGATCTGGCACACTTCGATGCAACCATTATTAATGTCATTAATCACAACAGTGCATTTCCAGCTATAGTGTCTAATTGTCTACCATAAAAGAGGTTTGCAGTATTTACAACATGGCAGACCAGGGCAACCACTGAATATGGCTAAGCTAAAATGTGATCACTGTGCAAAAAGCAATTTCTTGCAAAAGATGGAGTTCTTCTAACATGACGCGACATTTCCTGTTGCATGGTATAAGAATGTCCCCATTTTACCATTTAATCAGCTGAAAATAAATATGACTTCTTTTTTTTCCTGTCAAGATATTTTGGTTTCTTGCTTAAGTAATATGGCAAGAATCTTGATTTCAATAAAAAACACAAATTGATAAGCCGAATCTGAAACATATTACCGATTTACCCAGTCCGATTTAAGACATAAGCATGCTAAATAAAACACTAAACATTAAAGAAATACTTGGGCCTAACCAAAAGCTTGAATGATATAAAGAGTCCACAATCATCTGTGCCAAGCATGGTCAAAATGGTTCTCACCTCTGCTGCCATAAAGGCGAGGGTGTGCATGCCATGGGAAGCTCCCAGCAGACCACAGACCACAGCCAGGCCACAGCAGTCCAGCAGCAGGGAGACCAGCAGACAAAGCACTCGCACATGGCTGTTCATGGGAGTGGAGGGCGAGAAAGACAGCTGCAGGGAAGAAAATTTGAATTAGAAGTGTGGATTAGAGCTGCAACGATTAATCGATTAATCGATTAGTTGTCAACTATTAAATTAATCGCCAACTATTTTGATAATCGATTAATCGTTTTGAGTCATTTTTTAAGAAAAAGTGTCCAAATTCTCTGANTTCGGCTTCTCAAATGTGAATATGTTCTGGTTTATTTATTCCTCTATGACAGTAAACTGAATATCTTTGGGTTGTGGACAAAACAAGACATTTGAGGACATCACCTTGGGCTTTGGGAAACAGTGATCAACATTTTTCACCATTTTCTGACATTTTATGGACCAAACAACTAATCGATTAATCGAGAAAATAATCGACAGATTAATCGATAATGAAAATAATTGTTAGTTGCAGCCCTAGTGTGGATTATAAGTACAAACAGTTAGAGTAAATAAAAGAGCATAACATTTAAAAAGAGGAATGTTCCTAAATCAAAAGAATTACTTCAACCACCAAACAACATAAGGTTTTTTGTAAACCTGCTCACACACACATGCACAACTGGCCACTGATCAATAAGAATGTTTTAGTATTCAGGCTCAGTATCATACTAAAAGGACATTTGCACTATAGTAACTGAGAGGAAAATGTGCTTGAACCATTACCTTCCAAATTTTACACAACCCATTTAAATCAACTCCTCACACACAAACCCCCCCAAAACATGTACTGGCAGCACATTGCGTAAGACTGACAGCTAACAACGTCTACAGTGAATAGAATACAATTTAGGACCTCATTACAAACATTAGCACAGCTGAGCTGAAAGACATAAAACAGGTTTCATCAATTCTGTAAAACTTTAATACCACAAGGTTTC
The DNA here is from genome assembly GCA_003416845.1 of Oplegnathus fasciatus. NCBI lineage: Eukaryota > Metazoa > Chordata > Actinopteri > Centrarchiformes > Oplegnathidae > Oplegnathus > Oplegnathus fasciatus. The sequence continues at coordinate 570,218 of NTHP01000329.1, forward strand.
CCCAGCACACTGACAACATGATAAACCCATCATCTTTAGCAGTTTAACCTACATGTGTGATCTTCACCCCAAAGATACAACCCACAGAAACAGGGAGACAGGAAGGAAGACAGCTGGGCTAACACAACTGACAGACTTCAACCTAAAAAGAACATGCATAAATGCAGCTCTGTAGTCAAAGCGGAGAGACTGAAACAACGACTAACAGACAGTTAGACACACAAGCATTCACACACACAAACTCGAACATTTTTACGGCACGGCAGGTAAAAATGACTTTCTGGTACACTAAGCCGGTCACCATTACATCGCAGGTAACATGTCAACTTAATGCCTGTTTTAAATTTCATCGATTGCAAGGACGTGATTAAATCCGATATCTTGTTTTCCCCAACATGCAGAGCACAATCTGATACAGGGACATGTCAATGTACTGACTGAAACTGTATCAGTAGCCTAACAAGCCAGTATGAGGAACTATTAATAGATCCAGAGCTGAAAAGAGTAGGCTACAGTTACTCTCAGGCTTCTGGGGGACACTCACAACACTTTTTAAAAAGACCACTTTATGAAGTTTGAAATTACATTAATCAGGTGTCATCAAATGCCAGGCTTTTGGCTATCTTACCCTCAGTCCTTATGACTAACAAAGATGCCACAAAGAATGTAGGTTTAGTCCTATCATGTTTACTGTGCAGTGTAAAATGGAACAGGTTTCTTACAGGGACATTTAGGCCTATCTCTATTATACTCTACATTATCTCATATCTCAAAACTTGTTGAAAATGCAGACTTTTGTGAATAAGCTCTAGAGTTATTTGTGTTAACTGTGTAGGTCCTTATACCTGTTCAATGCCATACATTTCCTATGCCTGTATCTATGTAAGAATAGTAATGTGGTAGTCATTTTAAAAGAGCGTTGGTATACTGTTTCTAACTGACATTTCTGAATTAATGTATGTGTCTTGTTTTAACAAGTAATAGCTCTAAGAGTTTGGAGGCTTCATAGCAAAAAAACAAACAAATAAATAACAGTGTCCTTTACCATGACAAACCTACTTCAGAGGTGTTTCCTTTCAAGGCAGAACGAAAACACATTTAAAACAACCTTAAGTTCACTATAAAATTACGCTGCTATGAATCAATTATCAATATGACCCATTAAAGTTTCTAGACCTGTTTTGTATTGTACTGAAAGTATATTTGGAACAATAAAAGATTGACAATAATTAAATAAATTTTGTTTATTTTCCTGCCCTAGATTACCATACAAGGCAGTCATAAGCCATTCTTTAAGGCACTAGAAAGAGTAAAAAAAGTATGGCGTAGTTTACAAAACTTACATATTCAAATCTGTCTTTGCAGAGCTGCACCATGAGGTGGAGAAAGACCAGGGCAGAGAACCACAAACACCACATCACCACCTCCTCCACAGTCTGCACGTTCAATACGCCAAAGATGAAAATGAACTTGTAGAAGATGAAGTTCCAGAACTTGTCTTTCAGGTGCTGAGGAATAAACACAGAGCAAATGAGAAGCATTTTTTCCTGACAGGTCTACACTCAAGTAGAGCTGTATTGACTATTTGGACCTTGTTTTGAAAGAGGTTAATAACCCCATGCATGAAAGTAGCTGTACCTGTAATTTTAACACCGTTAAACTAAGACACAGACTCACCTGCTTCTCACTGACTCTAAGTGGGCCAAACACCACATACTGAATCATTTTAGCAATTAACATCAAAGAGCAGCAAAATGTGTTGACTAAAACCTAGAGGAGTACAGAGAATAAAGAGACAATTAGTTTTTGCAAGAACAACATCATCTTATCAAGTAATGCAAAGTCCTACACTGGATGACACTCACCCATACAAAGAGGCTGTCAGTGACAAGATACCACAGGACAGTGGTTGCCAGTTCCGAATTACTAATAACATTGTTTAGATGTTCAAGATCCACTTCAGATGGAGCTGGTGTTTCGTCCGTTTCCAAGGCCCCAAAGCCCGGGTCTGTCACAGTGGTGTAGGCACTGAAGATGCTGCCAGCAAGCAAAGCCACACTCAGTGCTGTGTAGGTCTGCAGGCTGGGCCAAGGAAACCGCTCCAAAAACAGCAGAGGCATTGCTGTGTTCACAGTCCGCTTCTCAACTTGTAAAAATGGTGTTTGTCCCGATCCAAGAACTCAAACAACCTGTGAGGGCAGATGTGAGTTAGCTAGCTTTGGGCAAACTTCGCTTAACTGACGTTGAGCGTAAACATTAGCTTTGTTACAGACACAGCTACGAAAGTGTTAGCATAGGATCGTGACTAATTCGTGTCAATGTGTTGTGTGCTTTAGTAATGATTTTGAAATGGTTGGATCACGAGTGCAAGATTTTAATGGTAGTTTCCGAGAAGCCTGACCTTAGCTAGCCGGATGTTAGCTAACCTACTCTCAGTAAGGCTAACTTCACGCTAACTTAGCTCAATACAGTTGTTAAAGGTGCAAACTGTTACAAAATAGGACTGTTTTTGGTGAAGTGTAATTGGTTAAATCGGCCAAACAAAGTGAAAACGGTGGGCCAGTGACCAAACTGGCTAACATTAAGACCCTTGTAGAACTAACCCGAAATAAAAGGAGTTCACGCCCCTAACATTAACTATTTACCTGGCTAATGTTACCTAATAGCTACTAGCTTACTTGTTAGCGAATATTAGCTAACGCTACGTAGCTAGCCACTGTTACCAAGCACCAGATACCAAGCTCGTATTAAATCGTCACTTACAGATTGTCACAAATGCAGTTAAACACAGTATCCAACGTCCCTTGATGTATTCAGTGTTGTACTTTTAGTGCAGCTGCACCGAGAACATCGTAGTTGACAACATCGTCATGTTTATTTCACCGTGCAGGCTGCTGGCTGAGGGGAGGCTTCTTCCGCTTCTTCTTCTTCTCTTAGGTTTAACGGCAGCTGACGTCCCAGTGTTGCATTACTGCCATCTTCTGGAGATCATCCCCATCAGCCCTGTTCTCTTTACGAAACTGACCAAACATCTGCCTTGTCTTCCTCCACCACACATCCAATATGCTCTTTGACCCTGCTCCTCTTAGCCTGACGTTTTTCATTTCCTGCATCATGTCCCTTCTCTTTAATATACCCTTCCTGCAACTAACAAGCACATGTTTTACAGTTTCTGGTACATGACAATGTTCACAAAGACCAGTTCCACTATAATGTGAAGTGCCATTCAGATTACTGTATCCTGTTCTTAATCTAGTCATTGTTTCCTCTTCTTTTTCTATTTCCTCCCATATTTCTCACAATGCCCACTCTATTTTGAATTGAATGAACATGTCTTCCCCTTATCTCATGGTCCCAAAGCTGTTGCCACTCTTTATTTATTTTCTTCCATGCGATGTCCTCTCCCTCTGATTTTGAAAGTTTAGTATGGATGTCTATGTTTTCTTTTTTAACAGCTTGTTTGGCTGGGTTGTCCACTCTCCCATTACCCAGAATGCCCATATAAGCAGGAACCCAAATTAATGCGACCTCAGTGCCTTGTTTTATTACTCTTGAATGTATTGCCACTGTTTTGAATAGTAAGTCCTGGCGATTACTGGATGCACCTTACATAAGGCTGTACTAGAACTTTGTTTTGATTTGTTCAACCCATCCTAGAGCCATCAAAATGATGTACAAATACACACACTTCAGAAATGTGAATATGTGGATGTGAATAAATTGCATATTTGAACTCTGTGGCTAAGACCTGCAACTGCAGAACCTGTATTTTCTGTCAATGGATCTTTTGATCCATCGGTAAAAACTTGCACATAGTCTGTATATTTACATTCCATATGACTATAAAACTCACTCATTAAATCTGCACTTTTATTTCTTGCCTTAATTTGAAGTAATTCCAAATCTACCAGCAGAGTTTCTAGTAACCACACAGGGATTATAGGCCATACCACAGTTGGGAAGAACTCTTCATATACTCCCAAGTCTCTTGCTGCATCTCCTGTCCAGCCCAGTTGATTGATTTTCACAGGACCCATTGTGATCACAGTCTCTCCCATTGGTGGTTTGCAGAGACTTTGTGAAAAAGGTGTTCATTGAACTCCTTTGTATTATTATTTTTTTCAAGTGCTGAATTTATTGAGTTTTGCAGGCAGGATCTTCAACATTTAGTTCTGTCTTTTTAATCTTGATGGACTTTTTAATCTTGATGGACCCATTACTACTACTGTCCATTACTATGTGACTGCATATACAGTATGTGGTTCCAACACTTTAAAAATAATTAACTTATTTGGATGGAAACTGAAAGCATAATCAACTTCTGCAGCTCCATAAATCTATAATAAGATGATTTGGAGATCACAGGGAAACATTGCACTGGTCTTCAAGTCAGAATCATATTAATGGAAGGAGCCTATTAGCAAAGTAACAATCCTTAAAACATTTCCCTAATGACATATACAATACATGACCATTGTGAACGTTAAGACAGTGGAGGACAAGGGGTTGTATATTAGACAAAATATTTCATACTGTGTTCTGGGTTCAGGAATTATTCTGACTGTATCGGGGGAAAGGCAAGTGATGGTAATAATTAACTATTTCAGTGGTTGACCTCCATGCAATAGGTGGAGTTGACAGAGAGTCCAAAGTTAAGGTGTATGGGAGCGTTGTTACAAATGCAATTGCAAAGGTTGTTGGAAGAGAATAAAGATAGCAAGGGACAATAAGGACACTAGCTTAGCTTTTCATCTGCCATCTCAGAAATATTGCAAATATAAGAATCATGTACGGAGAAGGAGAAAGGAGAAAATAGTTCCCACGTTGCTTTCAGTTCAGCTGGACTACTGCAGTAGGTAGTGTGATCAGTCCATCATTATTTTTCCATTATGCTTAATGTTGTTTTGTTTCTTCTCAAGCGCAGGTGGTTATAGGGTGATCAGTGTCTGTTGATGGTGACCTGGGGAAAAGAGAAGGATATAGCATACTTTTAGGAAAGAACAAGAAGTGATTTAATGTATTTGGCATTATTGGTTATTGCAGAGAGGCATAGTGACCGTTGCTCAGCAGCTCTTCATGGGAAGCTGGATACAGTCCAAGTTTTTTTTAGGTAGCAAATGTAGGCAGCAAACGCAGAACTATTATTAACAAAATTTTGTTTCTGATACACACTCTGGAGAAGAAAGTGGCAGTAATGTACATGGTGCTGGATGTCAACCATCGCAAAACTACAACAAGTGAGAGCAGGTTCTTTCAGGAGTAGGAAAGTTGAGGTTTAACCAGTGATTTGGATAAAGGAACTATAAAAGACCTTTGACTTTTTTTTTTGCCGTGCAAAGTAAATCATTACATTGTAATCAAATAAACGTATATACTCAAAGTCTTCCTGACTTGTTCTGTTATATAGAAGTGATAAAGCTGCTTATAAACCAAGGTCACAGAACAGAAACAAAAAGTTCTTTTGAATTACAGTAGATCAGCAGTCTACAGTAGACTGATCAGTTTCCGGTGCCTGCCCTTCCAGACACATGCATAAATGGGTGAGAAACCTGGTTCCTGTTCAATTTATCCATAAAGGGAAGTGAAAACTTGCTTGTACAGCACTTTGTTTTTCTTTTTCACACAGACACCACTGTCAGCACATACACTTGCGCCACGAACCAGTCGACTGAGCAGTCGTCTTCAGGGGAAATGGCCCCTGAGGAGTTTGACGGTGGGACAGCAGTGGCTTGTGTGATCCTGGGCCTGTCCTTCCTGATAGGAACCCCGGGGAACCTTCTGGTAATCTGGACTATCCTGAGACACGTCAAGCAGCGCTCCCACACTGTGAAGCTCATCCTGCACCTGGCTGCTGCTGACCTGCTGGTCCTCATCACCCTGCCTCTGTGGATCTACTCCCTGGCACACACATGGGTGTTTGGAAAGGCCTTCTGCAAGGCCTTGGTGTACATTGTCAGTGTGTGCATGTTCAGCAGCATCTTCTTCATCACCCTTATGGGCGTGGAACGCTTTTTAGCCATCTGTCATCCATTTGTGATGATGCGCTGGAAGACCAAGAGCGTTTTGAACAGATGTCTCGTACTTTTGTGGCTCCTTGCTTTACTTCTAGGAGTGCCTGTTTTACTGACCCAGGCTTTGGATGAAAGCGAAGGAACTGAGCAGTGTTTAGTCAAGGAATTCAGCTCTGTGACTCAAGGCTTCATCTTGTTATGTCTGGAGACCTTGGGGGGCTTTGTTGTTCCATTTATCATTCTTAGTATCTGTTACTGTCTAGTAGCTGCCCAGCTCAGGAAGATGAGTTTCAACTCCAAACAGAAATCCATGGTTCTTGTGTACACTGTGGTGATAGCCTTCACGCTGTGCTGGCTGCCTTATCATATCATCAACATTATTGATCTGGTTTGCATCCTAGGATTAGGCACAGAACATGAATGTGTGCCGGAGAGTGTTGTCTATAGCTCCGGAGCCCTTGTTTTCATCAGCAGTTCGGTGAACCCTGTGTTATACACCTTCCTCGCGAGGAACTTACGAGGGAGTCTCGAGGAGTCCCGACTGGTCAGGCTGTTCCAGGAAATGGCCACTCACACCAACAAACTCAGGGAGCCGGTAGTACAACAGCAGACAGGCCAGAGGGCAGCAAATACACAGGTAGAGCTGTTGTCGGACCCTGTGTGAAAATAACGGAATCCCTCAAACTGTGATGACGGGAAATGTGACACTTGTATTCTGCAGTTAATTAAGGGACTAGACTTTATTATGAAGGCCTATACATGATCTAAGGTTCGCCACATGAAAAATAATGCTGACAATGGTAATGTGTTGTGATTCATAGCATTAACACACACCATACCCTCCTATCCTTGTTTCACATTTACCCTTGGATGTCAATGCAAGCAAACACATGATTGTAATCTTTATATGTTTCTCAGTTTTGATGATAATTTATTGCTGTATGGTTTAAAATTTTGAAATGTTCTTAGGACATACTTTTTAGACCCTTTATGAAAGTGTTACACTACCTGTATGAATTTCACAAATGTTGTTGTTATTATTTTCTGTATGTCATGGATGTTTCACAGATGCAGATGCTTCTTAAATGACCTCGATTAATGTTATTGTATCCATAGAGTTGCTTCCACATTTACACTCATTTAAATTCAGAAGATTATTTCTTTCAGTAGATGTTTCTTTAACTTATTAAAACACTTTTGTAAATCACTTGGATCACACACTTCTTTTTATACCCTAATTCGTGACCTGAGGTGAAAAAATTGACTGATGACGCACGCATGAATCACCTCACCGTGTCTCAAATAGCCCTGTGAGGAAACCCCTTTCCTGTGCAGTCTGTACCCAAAGGGAAGTGAAGACTTGCTTGTACAGCACTTTGTTTTTCTTTTTCACACAGACACCACTGTCAGCACATACACTTGCGGCATGAACCACTCGACTGAGCTGTCTCCTTCAGAGGAAATGGCCCCTGAGGAGTTTGACGGTGGGACAGCAGTGGCTTGTGTGATCCTGGGCCTGTCCTTCCTGGTAGGAGCCCCGGGGAACCTGCTGGTGATCTGGACTATCCTGAGACACGTCAAGCAGCGCTCCCACACTGTGGTGCTCATCCTGCACCTGGCTGCTGCTGACCTGCTGGTCCTCATAACCTTGCCTGTATGGATCTACTCCCTGGCCCACTCCTGGGTGTTTGGAGAAGCCTCCTGCAAAGCCATGGTGTTCATGATCAACGCCTGTATGTACAGCAGCGTTTTCCTCATCACCCTCATGAGTGTGGAACGCTTTGTGGCTGTGCGCTACCCCTTTGCCTCAGCTGACTGGAAGAGGAAAAAAGCTTTGAATAAAGTTCTGCTGGCTCTGTGGACTGTAGCGTTCTTGTTCAGCATACCTGTCATCCCAACTCAGGTTGTAGAGAAGGAGGATGGTGAGGAGCACTGTCTGTACCGGCTCTACACTTCTGCGACCCAGGAGCTGGTGTGTGTGCTGCTAGAGACACTGGTGGGCTACATATTACCCTTCTCCATCCTCGTGGTCTGCTATGGCTGCCTGTGCAGCCGGATTACTCAAATGACCTTCAAGTCCAAGCGCAAGTCCACAGTCCTGATTGCCAGTGTAGTGGTTGTGTTTGCCATTTGTTGGACGCCTCATCACATAGGAAACATCCTCTCACTCATCATCCTGACCATCGAAGACTCCTCCCGGGATGCAGCGGCTAATCTGGAGAGCGCCAGGAGCACCATGACCTTCATCGCTGGAGCCATGGTCTTCATCAGCAGCACTGTTAACCCCATCCTCTACATGTTCGCAGCTCGCTCCTTCAGGAGCTCCCTGCGTGACACCGGTATCCAGAAGCTCTTCCGCCACATCTCCAGCACCTCCCCAGGTGAGGGCAATAGAGAGTTGTCCTTTGTGTCCAAGAGACACAGCAATCAGACCAACAGCTCCCACTGTGTGTCTGAGTCAAAAGGCCAAATGGACATATTAGTAAAAATGTGTGAAAACAATCCATCCTGATATTAAAAACATATGGAGTGGTGTCTGTGCTGTGTGTCTCTGTGTAGATATTCTTGTGTGTACTGTATGTATTTTTAAGGAATAGGGAGGTTTTGCCTGAAATTAAGCTCATTTTGTGTAAAATTACGGCACAGATGAACAGGAAGTCACAGGAGATTTTCTGTGCCATACTTGTCCAACTCTGTAAATGGCCAGTTTTTGTTTTTTTTTAAGTTTTACATGTTTTTTTGTAAATGGTGAACATATATTTATAAATATGTTATATATTATGTACTTTCTATTCGTATAGTATTCATAAATAGTACAATAAATAATTCTTTATGCATAAGACATGTCTCAATGTAAAGTTTTTGTAAAAATACAGTATTTTTTATTATTTTGTTGATGTCAACAAAGGGAAATGTTATTGATTATGTTATTGATTCCGTTTAAGAATTTTTTAAAAATATTTTTTTTATATTGCCTGTAAGTGTGGGAACACGATTAGACAGAGCACAGTGGGTTTTCATCTGGTTATGCTGTGGTTGCGCCTGCCACGTCTTATTTTTTACACTTTCGCCACATAGAAACATTTAATTCGCAGCTTTTTTTCTTGATGGAGATCAATCTTTTCTGCTGTCTCTTTCTGTGTTGGGAAACTCTAACATCCTCAGTCTGTTTGTTAACTCATGTGGCAAAACTGCTCACAATTCACCTACTGTGTTTTTTTTTTAATAATCTTTTATAGAATCCAAAACTTACAACTATTGTAAAAATGTTTTTCACTCGTGACAAATTAGCTATCCTGGTATCCCATTACAGACAACAGTCATGCTTTCAACTTCCTCTCGATGAAAAGATTGCAAAATGAAAAACTGCATGTTCCGTTTGTTGAGCAGCAAAAAGCGGAATCATGTCTTAGTGTTTGTCACAGTCCTATAAAACTCAAACCCACACTTTTAGGTGAGCGAGTCAGCTTATTTCCTGATCATTCTAAATGCATAAGTCAGTAAGAGATTTATTACGTACTCTCATCATAGCATATTAAGTTTGTCTGTTGCCATGACCACACAAAAAATGTTCACACCAACTGACACAGCCAGTAGATGGCAGTGGCAATGTGTTTTTAATAACGACATTTGACATAATTTCAGTGTGGTGTCATAATAACTATATGTATCTACGTTCATTTGTCTATCCAGGGAACGTTCATGATGGGATTCTCTTGCTTCATACACCTTGCAAACATTTATAGTGTAGTTTGGAAGGAACCAAGCTCTCTTTCTATACATTTTACACATTTGACCAAATGGTTGATTATAAATAACAGCAGAAATTTCACTTTGCATCCGATTCAGTAACACTAATTTCACTTTGATAGGACTCCAAACAATTTCAGGCTGATACAAATCTTAACATTTCTGGGCAGCCCAAAGTAGACCGGATGTGCAGTAGTTCTTAACATATAGGGAAGACAGCTCAAATGTCACGTTTTGAAAAAAAAAAAAAAAAAAGTTCAAACATTTGGAAGACATTCCATACTAATGATTTTCCCACGAGGTGCCATTTGTATGTTGTGTTAAATGCTCTGAGATGGCTCACTGTGCTAATGATTTGAACTGATGATTGTACAAACCCGCTGTGACAGTGTTCGTCACCTCTGAATATTAGTGAGTCAGGATTATTTAAACTGTGACAGTGGAAAAATACAGAGAGCCAAGGGTGTGACGAAAAAAATAGACGTGTCAGACGAGATTCACACAAGAAAACATGACCCTGAGACACGTTAGACCTCTTCTCACAGAATGAGAAAGCAGTGTGTATTTGAGACAGCGGTGTGGTACGTGCCTAACGTACACATTGCCTTTCATTATGAGTATATTCCTACAATACGGCTAGGTGAAAAGGTGAAAGATAATGTAGGCACACATTGGTATTTAACATACTGTGACATGTTGGGGTCACTTTTTGCCTTCAAAACCTACTTCGCAGTAATCCTTCTGTATGAGCAATCACATTTTTTTTTTTATAATCAAATTACTGTAATCTCTTTAAATGTAAGGCTCCCATACCTCCCGCAGCTAAAAGTACACCACAGGATACCAAGGGATAACTGAGCCATGAATCTTGGCTATCCCTAAAGTTCACTGAGAAGCGCGGGTTGGCACAACACACTGTTTTTTCCACTGGCTTGGTAGAAGACCTGCAAGCACCTCGCACCTCGCACCACGTGAAACTACCACTGACACCGAAGCAAAGTTATTTTCTGGGTGTGGTGGTGGCTCGTACAGGTTGCCTTCTCAATTGTACAACTTATTTTTACCAATTACACCTGCTGAAAGAAAGACTTAGCTTGTCATTTTGGTGCCACAGACGGACAACACGTATGAGCATGCCCACTATGTCATGTCATCATGAAGATAAATGTTCTTTGCTGTTGTTGTGTGGGGGGAATATCATTATGTGTCTAGGATTTCAGACAAAGTGTTTCCCAGTGTGTCCCTCAACTAATCAGACTGGTTCAGCTGGTAAGAGTGATTCCACATAAGGAGGGAGAGACGCTGAGAATCACTCTTCAGATTGGGGGATTTAAATGAGTGAAAGGAGACAAAAAGCCTGCTGGCCCATAGCGAGCAGAGATGGGAGTGTCCCATGCAACAAAACATGGAATTCTGGGAACCGGGCCAAAGACTGGTGAAAACTCCAGCAGGCCAGTAAGGACCTGTGAAGTTATTGAAAACTCTAGATTTTATATTTTTGCTCTTTTGAAATGCCACATTTTCTTTCATTATGAAAGCTGCTCCTGGACAAAAATATAGACATGAAAAAGAGCGAGAGACTTAATATATGTGACCAGAAAAAGAAAAAATACTCGCAGTGACAGTAAGTTAAACACCATATCCCGGAATGGGTTTTAAGCAGCACAGCAGCATTGATTTCTAGAGGATGAATAAGGATCACAAATGGAAAACATGAAACAATAAAATAGATGCTGCTTTCCATTATGTAGAGGCTGATTCCACTGTTCTGTATTTGTTCTCTCTGTCTCTCTATTTACATATGTCTGTCTATGTGTATGTTTCTCTTTCTTTTCTCCCCTCCTCCTTTCTGTCCTTCCTTTGGTGACTACTGGCCTTATATGGTGCAGGTGTACAGTTTTGCACATGCATAACACCAGTGAAAACTAAAGATTGTTTCCAACTACTTTCTACCACAGAGTACTTTAGACTACTGAAGAAAGTGTCAGTTTACCAGGTGCAGAACGTTGCATTGAGTAAGCCAGAGGATAAAATCAGCGTAGGCGCTGAAAAAAATGTTATTTTAATGTTGAATCAGCTTGGTTGCAGTAAAACACTGCTACCAACGCACACAACATGTATTCTGTAACAGACTGTGATGTTTAGAAGTCCTGCCAATAAACGTCACACAAAATTAGGCAAATAAGTTATGCAATGTTTACTTACAGTGAGGCAATGAACATCTAATAATTTCATTTGTGTGAATTTCTGGGCTAAATTACTACTGACATGAAAGGACAGGGAGGAAAAGCAGATGATGGAAACACAGCATATTATGTTCTCTGAGTATATAAATTCAAAAAAGTCAGAAACTATCATCCTATTCAAATTGTAACACTGACAAAAGCCTGGGCCAAGAGGTGCAGGACAGACAACAAATATTAACAGGCAGCACAAATGTTACATCCCCAACTCAGTTTACTACAGTTCCATATAAACTCTTTTTAGAAAAAGATTTACTTCAGGTCACATTTTTGAAGACTATTATTTGATGCACATTTTGTCAGCACTTGAAGAAATGCAAAACTAATTTGAATGGAAAATAATAAACCTTCTAAAACACAAACACTCTCAAAACATTCAAAAGTTGACCCACGTCTGCAGGTGTATCTTTGTGGTTGTTCTGCATTTAGCCGTGCTGTTCGTACTCTCCACTATCAAGCAGGCCATATGCCTCATGGAGGTATTACAGCCCCTGTTTTGCCAGACTATTTCCTGACTCACCAGATCCGACCAATGAGATTACAGCACTCACCCCAGCGTCCCGCCCTCACCTTTCCAAACCAGCCAATCAGGCGCCGCCGCTGTGACTCTCCTCGCGCAGAGGCCGAGCCACACAGGTAACTCCGAAAAAAATAGAAAGGCGAGGAAAGAAAAAAAACTCCAGGGCTTGTTATGGAGTTCGTGTGAAAGAAACACGGATTTCCACCCTTCTTTACCAGTTAAACCAGTATCTCTGGATAGAGCACACTCAAGTACTTCAACAGGTAGAGTCTCTGACCGCAAACTCTTCCGTGGCTCCTCTGAAAATTATCTCCCCCCTTTTTTTTCTCTCTCCGTTTACCTCAATTGAGTTTCCAGCCCTTTTGTTCGCTCTTCTTATCACTTGGAAAAAGGTGAACCCTCGTGTTGTTTTTATTTTAATCTTTGCTTTAATTGTAGTTTTTACCCTTGTGGTCCCTGATGGCTTCGCACAGTGATACTCTGGTGGTGTTCTTTGGGGCAACAGCTGGTGCAAATGGGGGTAAACTGGGTTCGGATGAGAGGGAAATAATTCTCTTGGTGTGGCAAATTGTGGATCTACATGAGAAAAAGGTACGGACCTTTCTGCCCTGTTCGTTCGTTGTACGGTTTCTTATGTACCCAGAGTGTTTGTGGCATAGTGTCTTACCTGTAGAGGAACAGTATGTTTGACATTTAAATCAACATGGTGTGCTCTCTCAAGCCGTCTGTAGCCTGCTTTTCTCTCGTGCTAGCTAACGCTACATCAGTCCTCTGTCCAGCCGTCTCGTTAGCTCACCTTTTTAACAGGTGTGCGACCAAAATTTAACACGCAGGTGAGGAGTGTAACTTCACCTAATGGAGAAAACACACCTTTTTGGTTTGGCATGTCAGCTTCTCGATGTAAACAACGCATTATTGACAATTAAGTGCTTTTTTTTTGCAACTACATTGTCAATTGTTTGCTTGACCTTATTTTTGTAAGGGTTTATTTCCTGAATGTGGGGGTCATAATGTTTCATGAATTAGCTTTTTTTTTTTTTNNTTTTGTCCCACGCTGTATTCTGCGCCATGAAACGCTAAATCCCTTCACAGGTGGGAGAGCTTCAGAGATGTCTTGTCAAGCCAGACACTTTGGAGCTGACAGACCAGTGCAAAGAGGAGACAGGACTGACTGTGGACGACCTCCTTGAAGCTGAGCCCCTGGACAAAGTTCTGCAACAGGTGAGTCTTGAATGTGAGGGGGTTTTTCAAAATAATATAAATAAGAAGGAGTATTTAAATCTTCTCCCATCTAAAATAGGCCTTAAAAGTTGTGGTTTGAATCTCTCACTGGTGTACTTGACCACAGCAGCAGCAGCAGCTCCTAAAATCTCTCTTCTACTGGAAGAAATTCAGCTAATTAAACCATGACAGCTTTCCTCTGACAGTTTTCGCCCAGAGCGAGATGAGACAGGACAAGCCTGACTCTGTATTAAGCTGTAAGTTAATGTGAGGAGTGTCAAATTTCCCTGATGACCTTTTTAGAAAAATGGTCTTCCACCTGGGTGAGATGTGTCATTGGTTTGGACCTGACAGTTAAACTCTGCTGACAGTTTGTAGAAGCTCAGGGGCGAGGATAGGCAGAGCCCGAGGCGTTTGGAGAGATAAGGAGGAGTCGCAGGTCTGGTCTTGTCTCGGCCTGATGCGTGCTGCAGACATCTGGAAGGCGGAATGTTTACCTGGGACCGCACCTCTGTTTTAGGCTGCAGGACAGACAGGAGAGGGGGGGAGGCTTTCAGGGCTTCTCGGGCTTCATCCTCAGCAGTTGGTTTCGACACTTCTTTATGGCCGAGATGTGATTTAGCTCTCTGGTTCCTCCCTGTCAGGAGGTGTGTTCTGAGTGCTCATGTTGCCAAGAATGTTTTTCAACCACCCTCGCAAGAGTGTTTGTTCGCAGTGGATGCACCTTTCCCGCTCCTCCAGCATTTCATATTTTAAAAACCCCTCTCTTATTATCATGCTGGAGCAGTGTGTTTGTGTCGATATTAGTGGTCTGAATGCCGTGCATGCACAAGCAGGTTTGTTGGGGTAATCAATTCAAAATGGGGTTGTTTTTTAGCAATGATGCTGCTGGGTTTGTGACACTCAACACATAGCCTAAAACAGTTAAAATTTCATGGGGGTTTGGTCTAAATGCTGAAGTCATTTGTGCCTCATACAGACCTGGTAAGACTTCAGCTCCACTGTAGGTTAGTTTGTGTGCTGAACCTTCAAATATTAACCCAAGCAATCAGTTTGTCCTTTTCATACCTTTGTCTCGTCTGCTACTTTCTCTCGCTATTGGTCGTTCCCAGATTCGTTCTATCCCTGATGCATGGAAGAAAAGGAAATGGATATTTTTCCAGAGAGTTTTAAGCGTTGTGTAGAACTACAGTTGAGAAGCTTTTAGTTCACAGTTGTTGTTTTTTCTTTTACATGGGGTAGCCCGTTCCAACCTACTGACAGAGGGAAGCAAGCAGCTGCCTCTTACTGGTGGGTTTGCCGTATTGACCTGTGTGGTCAGAACCCCCAAGGACATCTGTCGGTTTTCTTTGGTGAAAGATTTATTAAGGTAGAGAAGGCTGGAGAGAATAGCAGAGCTGTTTAACACTTGGCTTCCATACAATTTGCCAGCTAAACTCCACAACAATGTGATTGTGAATGCACAATGTTTAATTTCATGAGCTCCTGTTACACATGCACTTGGATCTGTGAATGCTTTTGTAATTTTACGTGTTGGTGCCAAATGAACCACTCACTCTGTCCCAGCAGTCAGTCAGTTACTGACATGTTTTTCATAGTGCTTTGCCCTCACACACAAATGGGTCCCCAATAAAATTTGACAAGTGTACACACTGCATATTTATGAAATGCTGTAAAGGAGCCAGTTTCAAGTTGTTGAATAGACATCAGCATGTTCCAACCCCCTTCTTTTTTCCAGTCATGTGCTATAAAGATCATACATTATGTACTGTGCTGTGGTAGATATCAGAAGCTCTAAAACTTTCAATGCAATGAATGTAATGGTTGATGAAACCAACAGGCAACCAAATCCAAGAACAACACCGATTTTCCATTTTAGTTCAGAAAAGAGCAATTGGAAATATTATCAAGTCCTTGGTTTTAATACCGGGATCAGCAAGCTCAGCTGTCTGAAACTATCATTTCACAAGTGAATACGCCCGATAAGAAATTAAAAAAAAAAAAAGAAATAAAAAAACCTGCCTCTGAATTCTGAATAATATGTGTCAGGGCACAGTCAGAATAGATTGATGTGATGACTATAGATGACATGCTGGTACTCGAGCGTGTGTGTTTTATGACTAGCTGTGACCCTTTTATCACATTACGGAGTGTGCACGTCACACCTGCAGTTCAGTTTGGCTCCTGGGATTGGGCTGACGGATGGTTTAGCTGTACTCGGGCTGCTGCTGACTGTACAGGCCTGGCTTTAGTCTGAGACACTGACAGAATGTCACAGCCTGTAGGGAGCTGCATGTGATGTGAGACCTCACACACCTTGTTGTTGTTGTTGTTGTTGTGAAACTGAAATATTGCATCCTGTTACTCACTGTGCAATTGTTTTTCAACCGTTTTAGACCACAGCCAGAAATGCTGAGTACCGGCTTTGGCACTGAGTTAAGTTACTGATATCTGGTGCTTGCTTACAAAGGCAGCCATATTGTGACATGGTTAACATGATGAATCGCATCTACGAGTGATTCACACAACCTGGATCTTAACACTACGGCAAAAGGCTGCATAAAGATGACACAAACATCACTCTGATTTGTGTGAACCCAAACCTCATCTCACCTCTACTGGGTGTGTCTAAAGATTCCTAAGAGCAAAATGTCAAGTTAATGCCTCTATAAAAGGAAGATCTTAAAATAATTTTGATGATGACCGTTGCTATGTTTACATTCACAGAAGAAAGCAAGTTAGTAGGAGAACTCTGACTAATTGAAATTGTACAGCACTGCAGTAACCTGATTACTTTAAAATCATCATTGCACTCACGTCTAACTGAAGTTAGTGAGTGTATTAAAGATTAATGTTATGTAAGAAAACTTAGTTCTAAACTGTATGTGACAGTTCAGCTTAAAGAGAGTGAGTGAACAGGCTCTGCAGTGTGGGAACAGTTTTTCCTTACTGTATGCATGGTTGTGAAAACACTGGTAAGCTATTGTTTGGCACTGGAAACATTTAAGTTGGGACACATAGCTATTAATGGTCTTTTCTTTCATCTCAGCCAACTGTCAGTGATTTTTCTGTGCTTGGTCTTGTGATGTACATGCACACAATGTAAAAACCTTGTTAGAAACTGGGTTAAGAGTACACATGGCTAAGGAATAAGGTTTCACCAGCAGATATCTAGTATAGACCACTTTTTTCTTAATCCCCAAACAGTTTTTTGAAAAGTGAATTTCTCATTTACACTATGATGAGGAAATTGGGTCATTAGAGAAAGCCTACAGTAATGATACAGTTCATGTAAACTCACTGAAATATCCCATAGCATAAGAAAACTTTTAAACTCTAATTCTTGTTATAGAAACGTTTTCCGCGTCACACACTATTTGTATATTTGTTGATTTTATCGCAGTTAGGAATCATTTTGAATGAAAGCAACTCTTAATGTGTCATGAGACATGCCGATGTGCTGTGGTGGCACTGTGTGATTAGCTTTAGGTGCCTTAAACCACAGGGACTGCTCCTGACACTCCCTGCTCCCTTATCAGAGTTTGTCTCAGCCACCACCACCCTACCTCACCTCTGCATACAAACAGTCTGGCTACACTGGAGAGCAAACTCTGATAGGACCATGTTCAAAGGCCACTTCCTCCCCCTCATCTGTGGAAATGCCTTTCAGAGGGGTAGAGCGAGACAGAAAGTTGGTTTAAGAGAAGTTTGTGTCTATAGCTTGTGTGAGTCCTGAAATCATTCTGGAGAAACATATGTTTATTTTGAATCGAATTATAATAAACGAATCTTTTCTTCTGATAGTAAGATGGCATTATCATACATAAAGTGGGACAGGGGTTATCAAATCATAGCTGGTAATTAGCAGCCTATTTTTGACAGCAGAGCCAAGTGTGCCAGTAAGGCTTGATAATGATAATTGTCTCACTGGAATAACATTTGTTCACCTATTATGTGTTTAAGTAGTATAGCTGGATCTTTACTTGCATGTTTATTGGCATGTTGTTTGCTGTGGCAGCAAATTGCAAAAATTACAGCAAAACTTGGAAATTGGAACCTGAATAAGTCTAACATGTAAAGGTTTATATTTACTACTATATATGAAAATGAAATGTGGAAGCACTTTGACCTTTTTTCTGTGGTGCGTTCATGAGTTTGGCTCAATGGCCTGTTGTCTCTAGCTATCTGTTGTCAGCGCGAGATTTGTCTTCTGTTCAGCTTGTTTGCTCAATTTAAACTGTGGTTTTTGACACAGAGGAGAAAGGGAGAGGGTGTGCCGCTACGTCTTCTAAAACATTTGCTTTTCTCTCAGTAATCCGGCTTTAGTAATTGGCCAAGGTGGAGCTGCATGCACAGCTATGAGCAAACATTAGTCCTGTTATCACTGTAAACATGAAATTGTGCAGTGTGGCTGTGCTTAAAATGTGCTACTAAATTAATCGACAGAACTTTGGAGTATCATAGTTTTGTGTTTTTGTGTTTACTTTTAGCACAATGAAAGCCTCAGGTGTTAAGTTGGATTGAAGAAGATAAATGATTTTTTAATTAGTATTGTAATATTGTGAGCTTTCAGACACATGAGGGGGAAAAAACACAGCAAAGACTGTACAGATGACTTCCTGTACATAATATAAAATGTACATTCATTGAATGAGATCTGGACTCCTTCATTGAATGAGGGAGTTCAAATGTAGGGGCTTTAAATTCCACAATTGTGTCCTTATTACTTCTTGTTTGCTACTTATTTTGGCAATTACAACTCCATCAGTGGCTATTTTAAAGGCTCTAATACAAGGTGTGCTGTTGAGGTGGTACTGTATGTTGATACTATGTTGATACAGGACAGTTTGGTTACCTTAGCAGTGTAATATGCTAATTGAATTAAACTTAAATCAAAAAATGAAGGGGCAGGTAAATTCGATGTTGCCAAGAGTTAATTATATTATTTTATATTATGAGTTTCATAGTTTTGACATTTTGACCAAAGATGTTTTTCATATTTGTTATCACCTGCAAATTACCTGAAATAGATCTGTCCTCTATGTACATAATTATTATATTCACAAATTGTTTCTGGGCTCCATTTTTCAGTTAAGAATAATATTGTGGTTACATATACACCTGTGCATGTGGTATCCTTTTACCAAAATTTACCGGTTGACCATACAGTTTATCGCAACTGCGTCTAATCAAGAAGTCATGTAGGTTTTGGATTAGAGTGACAGCCAACGCAACGCACCTGTATCCTGTTGTTTATCTATGGCGGCCCTGTCAATTAATAACCACTGTATCAGATCCGGGTCAACACGCCAACATTGCCGTACACTTATTCAATAGCTCTTAGACAAAGTGAAAACCATCCATACCGTCTTGCTCAATGTAAAAGCATCATGTGTATGAACTTTGTGATGCTTTATCTGGATATGTTGCAGTTTTCCTTATTTTTTCCTGAGCCATGGCAACATTTTGGAAATTGTACAGGGTCTTGAGCTTTCAAATTGCTTGAGTCTTTTTGAAATTTGAAGTGTAGCTCCTGTTTTCACATGACCTTGACCCGGAAAATTGCAGAAACATTTACAGGGTAAGGTGAAAGAGGCCCGAGGGGCTTAGCTGAAAGAATGGTAATGACGGTCCATCTCTTCTTACTCACTATTGCAGAACGGCAAAGAGAAGTTGCAACAAATTATATTTTTTCCAAAATTCATAGTTTTGAATAGAACTTTTATATATTTAAAGTTTATATATTTAAAGTTCAGTGACCAGTGATCTTTTATAGGTCTGCTGGTGTTCATGGCCCCACTGCAAATACCAAAGCTGTTTTTTCTCAGATCGATGAATCTTTCAAGTTTCTGTCCTGCCACCCCAAAACCCCCTCAATCTAACCCCAAAGCATTTCTTCCCTTGTCAGCAGCTGGTTGGCGTTGCCAAATAGCTCTGCATTTCTCTCTGATTGTTAAAGAGCATGCCTCAACACGCACCTCTAATACCCTCTCACTGTCTGACTAGTTTCTGGCCACTGGCTATATATGACAGATCTTCAGTCACTGGGCTTTAGGTGGTCTCATGCCCAGACAGTCTAATTTTGCACTTACCGAGGTGACTTTGAGGATTCAGGGAAGATGAAGGGGAAAGAAACAACATTACAACTCTCTGAAGTAGCCAATGACATGAGCAAAAGGTAGTCTCCGTCTTGCATGGGAACATTGAGCAGGAAGTGAATACAAGCAGCATTCAAGTCAATGACTTCAGAGAGGTTTCAAGATGTCAATATTATGCTGGGTGGGACCCAGGTGTAAGGTACCACATACCCCCCTTTATGGTCCTCTTATCCTCTCCAAATACCCTATAAGAACAACTATGGCCTAAATTGATTAATTTGATGTCCAATTTCAGCCAAATGGATCGAGAGGTCAAAAAGATGGGTTTATGTGGTTGTTACATCTTGGTGAGGGCGAAAATATCAGTGAGAGAGAGAGGGAGAATAATTTGCCTAAGAAGTTTGATTTATAAAGTATAAGTCATACTAAGTTTCAGAACAGTGGGTCAACTGTAACTCCCGTTTGTATGTGAAAGTGTTACTAGTACTGCAGAATCAACAGCTTTCTCTTGTTTTGTTTTGCCTGTCTGTGCGGTTGACTCCCAATGGCTCTCAACCAAACCCCAGCACTGCCCAATGTAAAAATTTACGCACTCGTTCTCATTACACAAGCTCAGATGATCTGATTTTACGGTATACGCCTTCCACGAAAAGGCAGGGAGCCAAAGTGAATGAGTGGCTGGTAAAACTTTTAGCAACCTAAGAGTCTCAGATAATTTTCTCACGATTTGGTGGACCAAACCAGTGCAAAAAGGTGAGCGAATATTAGCCTTGATTTCACCAGAGGACTTCAATGGGGTGCCCCTGTTGCTCAGTGGGGAGTCTGCTGGATGTTAAAGTTGGCCATTTCTTGCCAACACTTTATTAACTTTATAAGCCTATGGTCTTGGAAGGCTTTGTTGCTGGAAGTTTGTTTTGGAGTCTTTGTAGCCCAAAGTGTCATAAATTGCTTAACACAGCTTTCATACTACGGGAAAAAAAACCAGTTTAAACTTGGCTGCCCTTGAAGATGAATCATCTAGATCATCATCATTCTCAGAAATGCAGTCCTGTGACCTCAGATGTCATTTTCCTCAGTGTATGTTGATATTGAAGTGATGGCCTCTATTGACAGTGAAATGCTGCCAACAACAACAAGTTGACACAACACAAGGAGTGGGGCTCGTTGAATGTGGTAGTTATAAATAAACATGGGCATATGTGAGAGTTGCTGGTATTTAGGATTGGCTATTGTAGCCATTAGAGTTTACGTAAAGTGGAGACAGGCAGGTTGGACTCGTACGGGTTGTTTTTCCTCTTGTCTGGCTGTGACTGTTGGCCGTGTTAAGAGAAAACTGTGATCCTGCTGATTAGTGGTGTGATCATTGCTCTCCCTTTGTCTGCTCCCTCCCTTACTAGGCAAACACTAAAACCTGTTAGACAAGCCTCGTTCCTAATGAGAAACAAACATACAGTAAAATGTCAAACACAACACCACCTTCACTTGTCTGCTTTTAGATTTGAGTCAACACTGTCTCACTTTCACACAGTGAATGTTTGCACAACAGATACTTGAACCATATTTATTTATTTTGTAGTCACTAAATGTTTGTAAATGAATGAGAGTAAATTAATCCCAAACAATTACATCTTGTTTTTTTTTCTCAAATTATGGATATTTTAGGTGTGTTCAGATTTCATATTGGCAGTCCTGCTTTCCTGTGATAGGTACAAATTCTGAAATATTCTTGTAATAAAATCCATGTTTAATTTCCTTTTGTCCCTCCTCTCTGTTTAATTATGCAGGTCCAGCAGTCAGTGTCATCAGAATTGAAATGCCTCGGCAGAAGCTCTTACACACTTTGTGTCAACAGTCCTCTTATCATCCGACAGGCCCTCCACCCCGAAGCTTCCAAAAAGGTAAGAGTTCCCACAGTTTGGACTCAAATTCCAGGAGCATTTGGCATGTGGCAGAGTCTTATGAAACATTTTAAATGGCAGAAAATGTTAGTTGCCTTTGTTAAAATGAAAACTGTTGAAAATACGTATGTTTCCACTAGATGTTTTTTGGCTAATTGCTGAGCACTAGCATGTCATGGTCTGCCTTGGAATACCAGTAATCCCACTAAACAAACCAGTTATGGCTTTCTTTGTTCATGGTTCCAGTTATATGATAGTGTGTGTGATAAACCATATGGAAACTTTAAAAATATTTCTATAAATGTGCTGGAGGTAAATGTGATAAGCTTCAAGCTTGTGATTTCTTTCCCTCATGACTGTGGGCATTGACACGTGTTAAGAAGTAATACATTTCTTTGAATTATGTTTTCCTCCTTTTTGTGTTCCTGGTTTTAACTCGGACTCAAGATGACGTCAGCGTGTACCTGAATTCTCTTTTTCATGTCTGTGTTCACTTCCTGGAGTGTCCAATATCCATACCAGATGTCCATACTGTCATACTGAATCCTTTGTTTTTTGTCTCTTCCTTTTCAGAATCTTGTCCTTCCTGAATGTTTCTTTTCATTTGTGGACGTGAGGAAGGAGTTTCACAAATGCTGCCCCAACGCCGGCCCCGTGCAGAAGCTCACGCTCGACTCCATGTTGGAATGTATCCTTTGCTAGTCTGTACACTGAAATTGTATTTGTAGTCACATCCTATTGATACTCTGTTATAGATAGTCCTTTTTAACCGTATATTTCAGGAAAAATTGTTAATATACACCCCTTTGACAAGCAGAACTGTGTTTACAGAGTATATAGACTTTTCTTTACCAATTCTGTTTAGGTTCATTGGTGTTGAAGGAAGTTGGCACAAAATCCTAGCAGCATGACACATCAACAAGTAGTACAACGTCAAAATAACAGGCAGCTTAAACTGGTTAGTGTGGTCACCTTAACTGTGTGTGCAGATGTTGGTCTTCCTGCGGTGTCAGAGCAGTCGATGGGGGTGAGGGAGGTGAGGAGCATGGTGCAGCTGACCCTCCGCATCCTGGCTGAACCCTACAGTAAGTAACTGCCGGACTTTGTACCGAAAATGATCTGACATTTTCGCCGGAAGGCATTGACGCTGAATGCCTACCAGCTCCCGTGGCACTGTTAGTATCTGACCCTAAACTCTGAACTACCTGTGTAGAGAAAGCAGAAAAATACCCGGCCTGTATGAAGACCAGTCTAGTGGCATGCCCTATTCACAAACAGTTATTAGCATGTGTTAACCTATTTTGGCCACCTGATGGTTTGGGTTTATATAATAAGCACTGTCTTTGCATTGTATCACAACCTGTCATGCATGTTTTTTATTTGATGGGAACTGGAACAAAGCCCAAATGTTTACACAAAGAACACTTTTAATTAGGTGCGGTAGTTTGTTGATCATTGAACAATGTCTTGGTTTCTATTTGGAGTTTTTCATTGTGACCGGATCTTAAAATGTGTGTTAAAAACAGCAAATCCTCATATTTTCCACTTTTAGCCCTGACTCCAGATATGTTACAGTGCAAATAAATCAAACTTTGATCTGATATCTTCTATCTTGACTGTGGCAGTTGCCTCTGGCTTTACCCCCCCAGCCAAGTTGTCTTTGGGTGTGACAAGTAACAGGAATGCAGAGTGCTTAAAACACACACTGCTTGGCAGGGTGAACCTGTTCACTACAGAAAAGAGAGAACATTGTTGTGGACCTTCAGGATCCAACAACACATTCAATCATACAATTTTCTTTTTTCTTTTTTTTAGATCACAAGTTCTCCTGTGTTGAAACAGTGAAGTACAAGTTTGATTCCGGCACATGGTATGTATGAACTTTTGAATAGATAAACATTTATCTCTCTCCATCTCTGTTAGCCAGCAGTGTTGTTTACAGACTGACAACCCCCCTCCAGACATATTCAGGCCTCAGACTTCGGGACCTTAGCATTGATTACAGCAACAAGTAAACCACAAGCGTGTTATTAAAGCTGTCCAACTTTGCCATCAAGTGCTTACCTGGCTATCTAGTAGCAGAGCACCAAATCCCGCTGTTCTCAGACAGTCAAAAGCCTGTCACCTTGACAACCCCCTGACATTTAATCATGGGAGTGCGTTACTGTGTTAAGCACTTACTGTGATTGGCCTCTGTGTCTACACTCTGTGGACAGTTTGTTCAAGTTTAACAAGAGCAATGGTGTTGGTGTTTTTTCTAAAAGCTGTAATCATCAGCAGGGATGCTTTTAATAATCTGTTCTAATTATTCTTCCTTTCTAAATATGGTCAGAATGTCTTTCATTTTTTTTTTCCTTCTCCCTCTTCAGCAGTAAGACGGAGCCGGTGGACAGTGAGACAGTGATCAGAGCGCGAGGGCTTCCATGGCAGTCTTCAGACCAAGACATTGCTCGCTTCTTTAAAGGCCTCAGTATTGCCAAGTATGTTTGACATGATGGGCATCTTCCAACAGCCCCATTACTCAAACGAACTGTATTTAAACCTCTGCTGTAGGAAAACATTTGATGATTTTTGGAGCTTTCAGCATGTTAGTCAGGGTGCAGGTGTGTGGCTTTTTTTTTTTCCTTTTTTGAAACACCTAGTGCTCTCACTTTTGAGAATGTGAAAATGGTTTAAATCTTCCCATCGAACTCTTTGCAAGGAAGTGACTAAACATATTTCCCCAAATGTCAAACTATTCCTTTAACTGACATGATAAGACCCTGGGGTATCCCTGTTCAAGCCAGTTCTGATAACCATATCACACCAAGTACCTGTTGCTGAAGCTTTATTCCTGACCATAGCTCCATATCATTAACTGTGTTCATACTCATGCATGTTTCTGTGCACCTGTGTTTCAGGGGTGGCGTGGCTCTGTGTCTTAACGCTCAGGGCAGGAGGAATGGCGAGGCCTTAGTTCGTTTCATCAACTCAGAACACAGGGACCTGGCCCTGGAGCGCCACAAGCACCACATGGGCAGCCGCTACATCGAGGTGAGGTTCAGCATCTCAGTCATACTGTCATTTTGTTTTGTGTGTTTTTAAATTATGCTTAGCTGAACACTAGACCCCTTTTTTAAGTCCTTAGGTAGTTAATGTGACTGTAAAATCACTTAATTAATAAATAATTAGACATTTAATAAATTCCCTTAGGTTTGATATCACTTAAAAGCCCCACTGCTTGTTTCTTACTGCTTTTATTATCTTCATTTTGTTTATTGGAATGAAGATTTATGACATGTCACTTTCATCCGTATGAGTTAAATTGTTCTTTATGGCTAAATCCAGTTTTCCTCTTGTCTTTTCAGGTCTACAAGGCCACAGGAGAGGAATTCCTCAAGATTGCTGGAGGTCAGATTTCAGATTTTTTTTTTTTCTTCTCTTCTCACCATGTTTGTATGAAGACTCGTGGTGAAAGGCTTTCTGTTAGCGTGAGGCAGACTTCTATTTCAAGGCTTTCCCGCATGTTTGCAGAAAAACAAGACCCTTCCACATCTGTAAAAGAGCAGCTCTTTAGTGACCGTAAAAGAGGGGATCTCATTTGCGCTCTGGCTCTCTCTCCTATTACCCGTGTCTTTGCCTCATCCCAGTGACTCTCCAGCAGCTTATCTTGGACTAATGAAAGACGCTTTGTGAGGAGCTTCCCCCACTGCCCCCCCATCCCTTCCACACCTCCTCATCCCCACCCCAACCCTTCAGAGGGCCAGTTGGAGAGAAATTTCACTCTCGGCTAACTGCAGCTCACCTGTTCAGTTCAGCCTCGAGCTCCACTCCCCTGAGGGAGAGAAGGCTGACGACCGGTGAAAGGACTGGCTCAGTGCTGGTACAAAGGGGGTGTGAGGAGACAAAGGCAGCGCCTGGGGCCTCTGGACCATAGAGCAGCAGCCTGCAGTAACACAGGACAGAGATAGCAGACAAAGAAACTCAGTCACTTGGAGCAGATAACTTACAGTGGCTGCCAGTCCGACTGTGGACTTTACTCAGATGAGTTAAGATCAGTACAGATTGACAGCACACTGGACTTTAAGCAAATACTTCTAGCTGACAAGACACATCTGCATTTATCAATAGAAACGAAAGCAGTTCACAGTAAACTTGTTGATGAATGTATAATCCAAAACTTTTAGTGTATCAGGCAATATCATTGCTGTTTTTGGAAAATTCAATTTGATATTGTAGCTGTTTAAGTTGAGGATTTGTTTGACCTTTTTACCATACAATACAAATAATACAGCAAAATAATACTTGGTTCTTTTAAAACCAAGTACCAAGTGGCTTGTCGGTAAAGCTGTTTCTTTGCCTGAGCAGTAATAAACAAACTATGAGTCACTGAACTTTATATCCACAATGGTTATTACCTCGATTACTGGATGACAGTCATATCATAGGTCATCAAAATTGTCTTTTTCTGCCTGGACGTGTAGTTTAATGTGTTGCATGTGCTGTATGTACACATTTCTGTGACCTGAGGTTAGTTGGTTTAACGGCACTTCACCAGATGGGGTTACTTGCAAATTGAAGGGTTGACTGCGAGATAAGACAAGACAGTTTGTTTTTATAGCCCCTGTTTGCATGGTCATTTAAGTTAACACATCCCCAAACCGATTCTTTTTGAACTGTAGCAGAGTAAAGAGGAACATGAGATGAACAGGAAAGGAAATTAACCGGAAACAAATGCAGGCGATTGTGTAACTGTGGTCAGTAAATAAAGCTGTGAGAAAAATCTGACATGGTTCAGCTGGCTGTGCCTGTGCACACATCAGTGGGCAAAGCCAGTGTGACACTTTCTTTAGTTGCAAACCAGCCATTTTGCCTTTGCCAAAGCCCCACTTTTGATTTTGTTTCTGCTACTTTGCTGCCGAACACTGGATGGTGACGCCTGATTCTTTACTGTTTTCATAGGATGTCCGATACCACGTCTTGAAATGGTTCATAACATTACTCGAAGAAAAAAAACAACGAATGGGATGCAGAACACTTGATTGAAAATAGTTTTGGTGCAGACTCAGAGTTGGTAGCTCAGACAGTCCTGGAGCAGGTGCTCTGAAGGACTGAACGTGAGGCTGCCACAGCTTTCTGTAGCTGTCTTATGGAAGGAGAGGCTAGGAGGGCAGAGGGTGGTAGGGTTTGGAGATATGTACAAATATCGTGGGATGATAAAAATAGGTCAACTGAAATTGTTGCATACTTTTTTTTACACCATGGTGTCTCTCATTTTAATATCTCAAGGTGTATCAGATCATTTTTTGCGAAATTGCAAATCAATTAGAATGATTCCTCTATGGCAAACTTGGATGATTTTTATGATTGTTGGATCAATGCGATGAAATACCTTGATTTGTCAGGTATGTATTCTGCTGGATTAGCCAAACGCAGACATTCCTGTCCGGTTATTTTTAGCCACGGTTGCTTGCTTGAGAACAAAGTGAGGTGTCACTGGGATGATCTTATGATGCCAGCTGTTTAATCATTGCTGTCCTCTAAAAAACAGGTACATCTAACGAGGTGGCCCAGTTCCTGTCCAAAGAGAACCAGGTGATTATCCGTATGCGGGGGTTGCCGTTCACCGCCACACCCCAGGAAGTGCTGTCCTTCCTTGGTCCCGAGAGCCCAGTTACAGACGGTGCTGAGGGTCTGCTCTTTGTCAAGTACCCTGACGGACGGCCCACTGGCGATGCCTTTGTGCTCTTCTCTTGTGAAGAGTACGCCCAGAATGCCCTGAAGAAGCACAAGCAGATCCTGGGGAAGCGCTATATCGAGCTGTTTCGGAGTACTGCGGCTGAGGTGCAACAGGTAAATTCCTTTAGTTGTATGGGCTGGGGAAGTCTTTGTCATGACGTAATAAAAACACATCATGTCAGATTCTTGTTTAATATACTGTGTGTGTTTGTTTTGTGTAACTCCAGAAATGTCTGTTTCAACATAACATCAAGACTGGTAATATGGAGAGAGGAACTTGTGGCTTTGGCTTTCTATTTTAGACACAAACATGCCCATGTTTTCCTTGGCAGTAACTGGAGTACTATTTGATGCATAACAAACTAAGCATGATAGATATGTAGACAAATCCATGCATTTTGTTTTCTTCCAATTAAGGCTCTTGAGAAAGCCTTTTTGTCATCAATGAATAATCGAAAAAAAAGTTCCCTTTTTATGTGTGATACCAGTCAACATGGGCTGAGGTCCACAGCAGCTGCTTCCCCTGTCAGGAAGGTTTCCAAAGAACTGATGTCATGACAACATAGGGTGCAAACATGGTATCGAAAGTGTGTGACAAAACAGTCGAGACGTCCAATAAATCAGATGATTGTGGAATTTGCACAACTGAAAATAACATTTATGTTATTGCACAATGTATATTTATATCGTTTTTTAATTGCCTGGTGAAACTACTGTGAACTTCTTGTCCTTCAGTTCGTTCCTGTTGGCTGTGAAATGTTAATAACAAGTGGACCATACTTGATTCTACTCCTATCATTTTTAAGTTTTTCTGTATTCAGTTTTGTACTGTGTGTCCGTGTCTCAAGCCTCCTATCGACACTGCTGGAGTTCCTCCCTGGAGAGTGGTGTGAAATGAACTTTGTTGTCCTCGTCTCATGAGAAAGTTGACTGAAGGAGATTTCAATAGCAGTAATGCCTTTTGATTTGTCATCATCCTTCCTCTTCTGTGTTTGCCAGGTCCTGAACCGCTACATGTCCACACCTCTGATCTCCACACTGCCCCCTTCACCCATCGTGCCTGTCCCGGTCCTCGCCACGCCTCCCTTCCTTCCAGCGGCCAGCAGCGCTCGTGACTGTGTCCGCCTCCGTGGCCTGCCCTACACTGCCGGCATTGAAGATATCCTGGAGTTCATGGGAGAGCACACCGTTGACATCAAACCCCATGGAGTCCACATGGTCCTCAACCAACAGGTCAGACTGGTGGGGACTCGTTGGCTCAGTCACATACTGTATGTAACTGTAAAGCTCCATGACTCAAGACTGTGATAAATGTCATCCCCGTTCGCCCTCGGTCAAGTATCTCTTTATCAGAAAGCACTATAGTAGAAGAAAACACTGCAAGACAGAACAAGTCTGAACAAATCTGAGTTCTGAAGTATGTGAAGTAAATCTACTGTCCAAGTAAAGCAAAAGAAAAAAACTTGTGAGTGTAGAACAGCCTACTACAAATTTTAGTCTGACACACCACGTAACTTTTGCAGATAAAAATGTCACCTGCTTTGCATGTTGTTGGTTGATTTGTGCTGGATTCTGGTGCTCACTGTCTTTCATTTATTCGGTCTGTTTCTTCTTCTGTCCTGTCTGCAGGGTCGGCCCTCTGGCGACGCTTTCATCCAGATGAAATCATCTGACAAGGCGTTTATGGTGGCCCAGAAGTGCCATAAAAAGACCATGAAAGACCGTTACGTGGAGGTGTTCCAGTGCTCCACAGAGGAGATGAGCATTGTGCTGATGGGAGGAACCCTGAACCGCAGCGGCCTCTCCCCTCCACCCTGCAAGCTTCCCTGTAAGTCAACCAAATGGTTCATCAAGCCTCCAGTTAAGCCTGATGTCCTTTTGTTCATAGAGGTATTTTTGATTAAACAATGTTTGGTTTTTCTGTATTGTATACAACTTTGTTTTTCCACGTATTGGGATCAACTTAGAAATGCTGAAAAAACATATTTGATGTCTGCATTGTGCCACTGAACTCCAGTCGATTTGGATTCAAGCAAACTTATTTCTCCAACTTCCCATCCTAGAAATTGAAATATTGAAATATTTTGATATTTAGCTTTCAGTGTACCAGTCTGCTGGCATTTCTGTAGTAACATACATGTACAATATGTACAGCTACGTCTCTGCTGTCCTCTGAAACTGTGATGCCAGCTTAGACCGGACTCTTAACTGTGTACTTTGCTCTGTTATGGCTCATATCTGTTTTTGGTGCTAGAGATTAGATTGGGATTTGGCAGCTATTAGAGAGGACCTTCAATTTTTACTTTTTCTGTGTTTGTTTCTTTTTTAATGGTCATTGATTAACAAATCTTTTTTTATTTTAGATTTATTAAATAGTTTCCTGAGAATGGTGGTTTTGGTTTTCACCTATATCTTTAGTAGA
Organism: Oplegnathus fasciatus; assembly: GCA_003416845.1. NCBI lineage: Eukaryota > Metazoa > Chordata > Actinopteri > Centrarchiformes > Oplegnathidae > Oplegnathus > Oplegnathus fasciatus. The sequence continues at coordinate 600,099 of NTHP01000329.1, forward strand.
ACTTGGAGTTAAGGTTGATTCTTTTTGCGCGTAGTTTCACCCTGACTGACCTGGAAGCACTTGGGTCTCCACAAGGTCAGCAGTGTTGTGTGTGTCTCTGTGTTGGCACTGAGGGCCACAGCTGCCCACAGCCCTGCACTGATAATGGCTGTTTGTATGTAAATACATCCATGCCGTCATTTGTGTGTGTTTACATTGTAAGTCTGACAACCTGAAGGACACAGGAAGCTTTGTAAATAAAATACCTGGTATGCAGAAGGTGTTTTTGGGGGCCTTTCCGGTCTGATGTTTTGTTTAAAGGACAAATCTGGATTTTTTTTTTTTTCTAACCTGGGCTTCATTTTTATATGTTTGGCCGTCATTCTGATCTGTTCTTATAGCTTTCTGCTCATCAGCTTCCTTGCTGTGACACATGGAGAGACTCTGCCAGACGGTCTTAAACAAGGCAACAGTTTAACCATATCATCTAAACCACCTATTTCAAAGTAAAATTGAAGATGAACGTCACAGACCGACAGTGATAAGTGTCTTATTCTTATGTAGTATTACAGAATTACATATTGCAAGCTTGAGTTTCCTTTTTAGTAAGAATTGGTTTATTTCCCAAGGTGTCATGCAATTTTCGACTTTTTTTTTTTACTGACTAGCTTAAGTCTGAACGATGAGATTCATAATGACTCATGGTGCTAGTAACACTGGGAGTATATTGTAACACATTGAAATCCCCATGCAGTGTGTTGTAACTATTCATATACTTCTCCGTACTACACTTTACTACCGGCAGGAATGCGCCTGAACACAACACAGAACACAACAAATGACCAGACTCTGTATATACTATATTAATCTTGTCTCTTTCTGTAGGTCTGTCTCCACCCACAGCCTACGCTGCCTTCCCCACCCCACCTGCCATTCTCTCTGAGGCTGCCCTCTACCAGCCCCCCCTGCTGGCTGCTCCCAGACCTCCTCCTCAGACCACCGCACACAACCCCGCTCACACTCTGGCCTACTACCCCCCTCATCCACACCTGTACATGAATATGAACATGAACTACACAGCTTACTACCCCAGGTGAGTGCATCATCAGCTACAGCTAATACGTCAGTGAAAAAATGTCACACGTCCCTTTATTTATACCTTCTGCATCTCTCTAACTTCTTTCCTCTTTTGTTCTTTCTAACTTTTTCCCATCTTCACATACTCTCTCTCCAGCCCCCCGGTCTCCCCTTCCACAGTTAGCTACTTTGCAGCTCCACCAGGAGCAGTGGCAGCAGCAGTCGCAGCCCAACCCCACCCCGCTGCAGCCGCCGCCTCTCCTGTGATGCCTCAGCCTGGCGCCCTGGTCAGGATGCAGGGCCTGCCTTACAACACTGGAGTCAAGGACATTCTCAGCTTCTTCCAGGGATACCAGGTCAGCACATGTAACTCAAATGAAGACTACAAGTGCGTTGAGATTAAAGAGCCACCCAAATATGCCTAGTGTGTACATTTGCTGCCAAATACTGCAAAAGCTTACCAGGAAATAATATATTGTGTTGTTTTGCATGTCAAATAATTGTACTTGTGGAATGGTTTTTCAGCTGTATGAGTGATTTTATCTCCATTTGTGAAATGCTTGGATTAAAGCTGCACCTTTTTTCCAGAAGGCCCAGTGTAGTTACAGTAAGTTGTGCCAACCATTCCCAGCAGCCACTTGATAATGGTGGTACATTTAAATGCTAACCAGGATAACAACAAGCAATGCGTGTGGCTATATTTTGTTGATGGTGAACTCTTCCCAAGTCTAGAGCTGCTGGACCACTGAGCTCTCAACCGTGCAGCTAGAAAGATTTACCGCTTTTTATTGCTCAATCACACCACAGTAGTATTTAACTAAGGGACGTGTGTGCACTTGTGCTCTCCCCCCTTCTCTGTGCTTCCCATATTTTTTGCTGCCAGTCCAAATTAGGTGGAGTCCTCTGAAGCAGGTATGAAGCCTGACAGGTGTGGCTCCAGACGGTTTGGCAAGTTGGGGACGGAAGAGGGGTGGGGTTTGAGGTGGAGGGGTTGTGCTGTTGTTGTGGCACAGAGCTTGGGTCTGCTTTTGGTCTTCATGGTTTGTGTCATTTAGTACTGGTACAACCCCTATACTTTGAAGTGTGTGTGTGTGTGTG
>NTHP01000329.1:610082-636633 GCA_003416845.1 Oplegnathus fasciatus
TTACAGGTTGTGGTCATTGTGTCTCAAGTACCAGTTTTAGTGTGGAAACAACTGAGAAAAACTGAAAAAAAGAAGTGCTGTCTGCAACAATTTTTGATAATACAACTAGAGGGAGACATTTTCAAATTCAACACATAATGGCTCTGCGACTGCATTATATCCATTTCATGAACGCCAACTTTGCTGAAATTGATCCAAATCAGAACTTCACACTCTATGGACACGAATGAGCACCAAACCAGTGCCCTCTATACACAAGACTTAGTGACAGAATGTGTGCAGCTGTGCTCACAGTATCTTTGTTATGTTCGTCTAGGAGTTAAACCTTTGAGTAAATGAACCTTTGAGTTGTGAACAGGAGATGGTGGGACGGTTTTGGAAGAATGAAAGAGTGGGGCCACAGCATTGGGAAAGAAAAAAAGGCTGCTTTTGGATCAAAGACATGGAAAAAAAGAGACACAGAGCCACAGCTGAGTTTTCTGTTTTATTGATATACACTACTTTAGAGCCTACAGTATGATGCAAGGTATTCCCTTTGAATAATTTCAAAAAGCACTGCAGTCTTAAAAATTACAAAAATTTTAACATACAAAATATACAAGAAATGACAATACAAGGCTCGGTAAACATCAGCTAAACCTGTATTTCCCTTTTATTTTACAAAACATATATATATATATATATGTATATATATATATATATGTGTGTGTGTGTGTGTGTATATATATATATATAAATAAATATATATATATATATATATATATATTCAACACTCATACATGTCCCCAACCTTTTAGGAATGACATCCATTTCAAAGTATCAAAAATAGAGTTGTACAGTCTCTGTTGCTTTACCATAATGTAAAATGGGAACATATTGTTCGGTCTTTGGTTGCGACAGAAGAGGACGGCAGCCAGAGTTTACTGTCAATGCTGGTTTTGTTTCGTTTCTTTGTTGACTCAAGTCTTTCAAGCTGCAGGACCAGCTTCATATGCGAAAAAAAAGCCATCTCCCTTCTCCCACCCAACCCCTCGATGTCCACCCTGTGCCCCCAAAAAAACAAACAAAAAATAATTCTAATAATAGTTACTGACTTGTCTTAGTCATGGAAAAAAAAAAATCAACCCAGAACAGCATACAGACACACTGACAAACTGGTTTTCAAACAAGAGTTAAGGCATCCTAATAGTTTACATAGTGACATGATACTCTCACTATCTGAATGTTTTTTTTTTCTTTCCGCTCCGTGAAGTTCATAAGCAACATTATTACAAATAGTTTATAATCTCATTTTTCATATTTAACGTCTCACATTTGCTGCTGTTATAGTTTGCATAGCCTAAATACATGTGTGTGCTTCTGTTGTTGAAAATAGGACTCTTAAAAATTCCCGTCTTCTGTACAGCATATTTGGTACAAACACCAACAGTCCATCCACACACACACCCACACACACACACACACACTCACAACTGAACCTATTAAGATGCTTGCGCTGCGTCCTCGACAAGGCAGATTGGCTGTTGGACAACTCCAGGATGCTAACAGAATCAATCAAGCATCTACAACAAGTCTACAGTCTACTTCTATAGGCATCAAGGTCTTTTTTTGTCTTTTTTTTCTCATTTTTAAAGGCATTAGGCAAAATTTTAATGCATAGCAGAATCACTTTCACCTGGAAACTGACTTCGAACCGTCATAAGCGACGCTCCTCGGCTCTCGCATGCAGGAGCATCATTGTCAAGCTTAAGGCAATAAAAGCCAAGGGGAGTCTTTGCACCACAATCACACCCACGCCAGATCTGACCAGAAACCTGCCTGAAAACACTCGTTCCTCCAGACTATGTTATTGCCGCCGTACAGGCACTGCATGTCTGTCCGAGTAGGAAATATTAGTGAACACATCATCGTGGAAAGACACCATTCTGGAGACAGTTAAGGAGAAGTTTTGATTGTTGGACAGCAAACATTGATTGTTCCAAACAGGAGATGTGGAAGACCCTGTTACATCCAGATGTTTATCTCTAGACTTTGGGATTTTACCTTGCTCATCACAGAATCGGGTGCAATACATAAATGCAATATATAGACATCTTTATGTATAAAATACTTTCAAAACTTTTGTCAGATTATTTCCCATTATATATCATACCATCACAGGTACGGTGGCTGTCAGGAATTAGAAGGCACACGAGGGCCCCTGGGAGATTTGGGGAGTTATTGCATGTTAGGTTTGTCTCTGTGGATTCATAAAAACACTTCTCTGTAACGTGGAAATAACGGGCATCTTTGAATGAAAATGATCAGGAGGGCTAACTCGGTCCTGACACCCACTCACCCCTCATCGGGAGTCATGAAATCACATCCCACATCTGTTACCGAACAAATGTTACAGTCAAACTCAAAGCCAGCTGTGCAAAACAACAACAACAAAAAAAGCTTTCGCTACCATTCAAAGCTGCTAAGTGTTAATAAGGCATTTGTTCAACTTGAAGAAGAAAAGGAAACACAGGAGAGGTAAGGATGAAACAGAAGAGACAGAGAGAGAGAGGGGGCGTTCATGTACAGATATCTACACGGCTGCAAGGTTACTAAACATTGTGGAATGTTGCAGGTTGCAGATCCAAGACCAGCGCCAGAGGAGCTCGTCCTCCCTGCCGGGCCCCTGCACTCCAGACCTGAATGGTTTTATCATTTAAAAGGGAGAAAAACAAGGAGTGGACGGGGGCGTCATCACCGAGCCGTGAGCGGAAAAAAAAAAACAGGACCGGGACAGGAAAGTTCAGCCAGATATTCTGAAAGATTTTTACTGATAATTGAAATTGATAAAGGTTTGACTTGAATTTGGTGATCCAATTTTACATCAAATGATTAGTTTTGCTGATGCTCGCTCAGGCAAAAGCCCAGAATGTTTTGTAGCATCCTGGGAGTTTTTGTATCTTGATGTTTATAAAAATGCTGCCTGAGAAACTCTTAAACAACCATCGGACCAGCTCTGGCTTCCTGTGAGAGCACCGTGCACTCCTGAGTCTCTCTTATTCTTATCATTCTTCATTCATGAAGGTCAATGCTGGTGAGGGGGGGGGACGACAACACACACTGCTGTATCGTCTCCACTACAGAAAGTTATTTGAAAAGTGAGCGCTCCGAACTCACAGAGAGCTGATTGGTCTGGAAGACGGTAGCGCTTTGAAAGGTCGGGCACACATCTGATGAAGAGGGACGGGTCACATCTCATTAATCCTCATTGTTCTCCAACCATCTCAACCTCGGTGTAACTCGACGTGGCTGCATTCTCCCACTCACCTTCCTGTCTAACCTGTGTGAAGGGTCTGTATCTAAATCTCTGAGTGAGAGACATAGTAGAGTTTTAAACGAAATCAGAGGAGACAGATGAGAGTCTTCTTGTCAGGCTGGTGGTCTAGCAGGTCCACGAGGCTTTAACAGGATCTCCAACCGTATTCTCTTCCTGCCCTCTTGTCCCATCGCACGCAGGACGAGCAGCTGGAACAGGACCTGGACCGGAACCAGGGTCAATGTTAGAGCTGTGGGGTTGCAGGGTTAAGAGCCGGAGGGGACGGCTCGTGACCCAAAAGGCTGCTTCAGGGCCTGAGCATGGGCTGAGCTATGACTGGTTGTGTGCTGATGGAGGACCATGAGTGCTGGGGGACTGGGACATGTCTCTGCCGATGATTTCATTCACTGTGACGAGAAAAACAAGCAGAAAAACACTCATTATTACTTATTTGCCTGATAACTTAAATTTGCTTTGTGACAGCACATCTTATATTATTTTGTCTGGAAATTAGTGATGGGCGAAGCTCCAAAGATTGTTTCACTCTTGTGATGCGCACTGTTTCAATATGTTGTTGTTGGAACTGCTCTACATCTGCTACTTTCATACAAATATTCCTCTGTTGCTCAATTTAATTGTGGTGTTCCTCAAGGGTCCGTTCTTGGCCCACTGTTGTTTCAACATACATGTTTCCTCTGAGCCAGATAATTCAGAACCATGGTGTCTTTTTTTTCTGTAAAGCACTTTGTAGCCTTGTTAAGAAAAGTGCTATACAAATAAAGTGTATTATTGTTATATAAATGATATATTCAAATGATACACAAATTGGTGGGAAAACAAAAGAGGAGAATAATTGAGAAATAGGGCGATGTACACTAGAAAAACAGAATTATGGGAACATTTCCACCTGGTACTATGTAATAACTTAATTAAAAGTAATACTCTAATGAATATCACTCTCCAGTCACTACATTGATACACCACAAAGTTGAAACTATTAAATCAACGAGGTGTTTAAGTGCTTTGGCTGCAGTCTTGAAAAGTTTTGGAAACCACCAGATGTCACCGTGCATGCTGAGTTTGAAGCCCCGAGGCTTCACACCTTTTTTTGTCGAAAACAGAGAAGAAAGCCCCAAACCTTCACAAGGCTTCATCTGCCCATCACTACTGGAAATTAAGTTCAGCAGAAGTTCGTATTTCTGGCCAGCAGAGGGCAGTGTTGTTCCACACCGAGTTCCTCACGGCGCTGAAAACTCCGCTCAAAGTGGAAAAACTCAAACAAACTGGCAAACCCAAAGTTCACAAAGTCATGGCTCTGACGTGAGATATAATCACTCCTGACATAAAAAATGAGAGAAACTATTCCATTCACTAAATGTGCCAGTTCTGACCTTTGTTTGAGTCCAAGAGCTGTTACCAGTTACCACAGCACATCGACTCCAATAAACACAATCCTCTATGGCCGGCCAACCAGCGGGGCTGTCCGTTACTTCATTAGAGCTTTAATGGTGGTTCAGTACATTTCCTCAGGCCCTGTTCATGGGGTTAGCAAGCATGGCGAAAGGGCCATGTAAAACCAATCCATTGTTAAAAACATGCTGTCAAGGCCGGAGTGGCACTCAGGCACAGCGAGGTTAATTACTCCACCCACTCAGTTAGAGCCTGATTTTAAATAAATAACAGATAACTCTTTCTGCGCGCTGCTGCCTGTTTTTCAGCCGGCGCGTGTGATTGTTTTACAGCTGCTGCCTCCATTCAGTATTCACACTGGGACCACAAGAGACACAGCAGGGAGCTAGTAAAAAGTGCAGCCGTGAAGTACATCAACTTCAAATACTTTGACGTGGTGAGGAGGACGTGAGGACAGACAGGCAGACTTTCATTTGTTTGGAATTCATGGAAAATGTGATGTGAATGTTTTTCTCCACTGTAACAATATGGTGTGTGTGTGTGTGTGTTAAATTTTTTTTCCTGTGACTTCTTCATGTGATTTCTCAAAGTGTTTTAAAAGTGAAGTTGACAGGTCAGTAACACGAGGTGCAGAAATCAGGCTGGGCAAACTGGTTTGGGAGGGTGCAGCAGAGACCTCTGTCCCAGTTTGACACCGGGAGCTTTACAAGCAGACCTGTCTGTACACGACAGTCAAAATACAGCTCCTCTCTTCTCCACGTATCTCCTCTGTCCAATTGTGCAACTGTACTGTAAAATCTCACATTCCCTTAATTAACACATGTATTACTGTAACTCAATTTAAAACAAAAAAAAAAGTGGGCGCGGGGTGACTCAATCAATGATGAGCAAATTAACCCGGCCAAGTGTGTGTTTCATGCGAAACTATATCTGATGACACACAGAGTGAAACAAACGCTGCAAAAACGCTGCAGCAACACAGCTTTCATCAATTCAGTAAAATATAATAATCCTCATATTTGTGGTGTTACATTCCTATCTGTCTCACAGTTTCATCATCTCGTCCTCAAACTATAGAGCGCCCTACGTCAGTTTTTCTTGCACATATTTCCATTCAACACCTTGTTTCTTTCACAGTCTTCGTCACAGGACCAACAGTTTTCATTTGGTGTACATTCTGTTGTTTTATTTGTGTTTTCTGCTGCTTGCTTTTGTGTCTGGCCACCATCACTCACATCATCCTGTTAGCGTGGGAGGCTCTTCCTTTCCCATGTCAACCATGCTCACACACAATCACACTCACAGCACCACCACGCACTTATGAGACTACACTGTGACTATCAAAGCAAACATTTACCTTTGTATATATAACGCCGAGGTATAATATACAACAAAGTTGGCCAGTTTATTGATTTTGTCACACAATTCCATCTGTGAAATAAAACTGTGATGGAGCACTACAGACCTCCTTTAAAGGCCGTGACCTTTCAAAAGGCAAGTGGTGCAACTGTGCTCAAAATAAGCAGCATTGTGCAGCTGTCAAAGGACCATCAGAGCAGCTGTATTGTGGAAATTAAAAAGCTGGTAACTGGGACTCTTCTGTCCGAGCTCCACACCGATTTCGTAAAATGTAGCTGAGAAATGTTTCATACTTTACACTTTTAATACAGGAAAAATTACGGTAATTAAATACCTTAAATGAGTCTACAATTATCTTTCAAAACCGATCATGATCCATATAAAGCTCTAATTTAAACACTTTGCTTAATCAAATTACTGAGTCAATCACAGAGCGATGTTTACGGGCCTATCATAGCCTCCTGCACAGCTGAAATGTTATGTGGTAAACTCTGTAGCTCTGTTGATTGATGGGAGTGAATCTGCTCTAACACCACAGGAATATGAGTAATGAAGTGTGACAGACCGACATCAAGTGGGCGTCTGCAAAAACATATCACTTTCCGCTGAACTGATTAGATTGTTGCAGAGGCAAACATTAACCTATAGACTGATAGGTAGCTGAGGCGACACAGAGGGCAATTAGCATAAAACAATCTGAGGAGCCATGACTCCATCAAGTGCAACTTTAGACTAATTTCTCTTGATCTGATTCACTCGGTTTTCTCATAAAAAAAAAAAAGGTGCCGGAAGAGGTTTCCCCACGCAATCTGTCAGAAACATTTTCGTTAGGCTTCACTCTCGATATTACAGCTGCGCTCGATGTAATTTTGGACGACTTGATTTGGGGCCGTTTGAAAAAAGACAGAACTTATTTTGGAAGTGAATTTCCATCTCAGTGGAAAAACAGACAACAGAAAGGTGGAGACCGCACCTTACACTTTGTTGTTCTGCTTCTGATTGGATGTCAACAACCTACTGACAAATCAATATTTTAATAAAAACATACAGCACACTCTCTAGGGGCAAAAGTTAAAAAACATTTGCAAGTATTTTACATAAAACAGAAGGCTAATTTTCCCACATCAATGAGCGATAATCTATGCTTCAGATACAATCATTCATTTAAAGCTCCACACATCAACAATCCAGAAGTGAAAGAGAGGTTTGAGTCGATGAGTTTCATATGCTGATAGTGTTTTCTCAGATTTACCGGTATTGCTCATGACAGTGCAACAGAAGGCTGGTGATTCAGCGCTGCCTGACATAGTGAGTGAGGCCCTGAATGGCTCAGCCAGAGGGAGATCCTCTGCAGATGACTGGGAGGGGGGCTCCCTAGTCAAAATATACATCTGCCGTCAGCCGACTTCTACTACTACTACTGCTCTCAAGTTAGGCTTACATTAGATGCAGTCCTCTCTTGTTCATCATCTACACAGCGTGATTTAAAATGTTGGTTTGGGACTTTTTCCCATTCACCCCTGCAGCCATCGATCAATACTGCTTCTTGTACTGGGCTTCAAATGTTTTTATTTGGATTTTTTATACAAATATATACTAATGTTTATGACCAGGCCTCTTTGTGTTTCTGAGGAACTGCAGGGGAAAGAGGGGGAAGGCTTACATCTCTGTGAGGCAGGCTAGTTACAGTCATTTGGTGAATTAAGCATCATTGTTCACTGGCAGTTGGCATCCGGGGCGAGCAAGAGGGTTCAGATTAATGTCACACAAAATGTGCCTGAGAAAGACACAACCAAAAAAACATGAATGCAATGTTGTTGATTCTTTAATTTCCCAGAAAGAGAGTTTCACATCTAGCAGGAGACCGCTGAGATTGGGTAATCTCGCGTCTCCATTTCAAAAGTGCATGAAGGAGGTCTTTTGAAAAGACTTCCATAATGCAAAACAGAAGTGAAGAAGGCAGATGGACATTCAGTACGATAAACATATCTACTGTCGAAATGGAAAATGGGTAATTATCATAACCCTCTATGACACATTGAAAAAAGTTCCCTGACCCAGGCTTAAAAAACATTACTCTGGCAAAGCTACTTAAGCGAATAGCTCAAAGATTGACTGATTCTCGAGTCCAGCAAATGAAGACAACATGCCACAATGGAAAACATTTGTGCAAAGGGAACAGAAAGAGGCAAGACTTGGGTTTGCCTGCAAGAGGGAATATCAAAGCACACAGTTTCCACTTGCAGGGCCCTGTAATGTCATGCACACGTCTTCACAAAGCCTCAGGTATGAGAGCAAACATGAAGATCCACTGAGCGATCACACACACACACACACACACACACACACACACACACACCCATTGGAAATAGATGGTCAGTTGATGGAACTTGTATTGAAATCTTCCAGATCTGCCTGCTTCGCTCTTTTAACTCTGCTGCTGCTGCTCTGTCATCCTTCTCTGTTTTATTTGAATTTCACTTTTGGAGTAAGTAAGTGAGTGGGTGAGGGCACAGATGTACACCGGAGAAGCTCGTTAAAAAGTCAGTTTCTCAAAGTCACTCATTCATGTGAATCATCGGTGGAATTCCCATTCGATCTGACGGTAAGTGATTCACAAGACTCCCGCCTTTGATACAGGACACAGAGTAGCGCCTCCCCTCAGCAGATGACCGCAGGACCGGGCTTTAGGAAGGAAACCACTGGAGCCCAAATGGCCGTCTGGGGAGATCGGCAAAGCCCACTATAATGGTTAATAGTTCATACTGTAGGACATGTCATCAGAGAGCGTGGAGATGATTAGTCTTGGGCCAAAACCATAATTACACTAAAGCTGTTCCTGCCATTTAATGGGTGGTGGTCAGAAGCTGCTAACCCTAAAATAATAATTAGTTTTTTCACTTGAGCAGAGATTTGATTAAATTTCCTAAAGCACAAGGTGATATCTTCAAACAGCTTGTTTTGTCAGTCCAAAATCCAAAGGTATTTAATTTACTGTCACATTAAGATAAAGAAAAGCAGCAAATCCTCACATCTGAGAAGCTGAAATTAGAGAATGTTTTATATTTTTGTTTGAAAAACAGTTGAAGATGAATTTTCTGTCGATCAACTAATCATTTGCTTTTCAAAAAAGTGTAGCGTAGTCAAACGAAGCATGGTGGCAACTTAACGGCAACACGCTCAGGTGACTCACCAAAAGCTTACAGAAAAACCGAGTGTTTACACACACATGCATACACACATTTCAGCAGCTCTACATTTACTAGGGGGGGGATCTATTTCACCACACTCTGTCAAGCCCTCACTTGTGCGCCATAAGAAATGTGGTGACTACTCTTCATTTTCCAGTCAAACACTGGAGCTCGATGCTTGGCTGACAAGCACAAATTAACGCTGACACTCGAGAAGAGCAACAGAGCAGCCAACAACGCAACAAATACAATCTTAATCTAAGTCTTAAAGACAGCGCTGTTACTTTTCATAACAAAAAGTGTATTTTCAGCAACATGAACTAAGAGTTCATATGTTGCTCTCATCTCCACTGAGGGATTTCCAGGCTTCCCCTCCTCCCGTCTAAAGAAAAAGGCAGCACTGGCACCATCTACACACCAGGATCAAGCCTCTGCCAAGACCTCTGCATTACACTCTCTAAGACCTTAATTGTATGGAAAGATGACACAGAAAGTCCGTTTCCACTTGTTTCAGGGGAAAAGACCAGCAAATGTTTGCCATTGTTTTTAACGAGCAGCAGCGGCATTTGATGGAAACGTATTTTCCTTCCACTGTTGTTTTTTCATGCCATCGAATCAAGAGTTCTGTGTTATTACTCTGTTATGGTTGGTTAATGGCAGCATGAAGCCTCTGACTAAGATGGTCCCATATGCACACGTGCATGAGCACACAAACAAAACAATGGATGATTTATTTCTGGTTGTTTCATACAAATAATCACTGTTAAATGAACTACAGATATGTTTACATCTCTTCCTGGTTGTGTACAAACACACGCAAAAAGGTAATAATTATGGAAAACTGTCTGATCTAATATCTCTAGTGATGAACTCCAATGTTTCACAATAAAGCTGCTCAGTCACAGTTGCCAACCATTAAATGCTTTTACTGTAAATGACTTTGCTTTGCACTGTTGTTGAATGATGGTTGTTGATCTTTGTGATGGTGGCTATATAACGACAATAAATGAGGCAGGTGTACTTTTACAGCACAGAATAAATCGACGAAGTTCAAATGAACTTTTTGGGGTTTTCCAAAGAAAAAATGTGAATCAAGATCATTTACAAAGGTAGCCAAAAACCAAAGGTCATTTCCAAGTCTAATTTCATATTTAATTTCTTTTGGGATATAACTGGAGTTGTATTTCTCGCCACCTGTCAAACGTAAATCCAATATTCACTGGCATTTTCTCCCTGTCTGGTCAGCCAACTCCTGAGAAAAATAGCCAGGTCTTTTTTGGATTGCTAGATGTTGGCCTCTTTAACAGTCACTTGTTTTACTCATTCACGGCTGTGCCATTTTGAAGGAGTTTGAAGGATTTTCAAGGAGTGTATAGTCAGATTGTGGGCAGGGAGCAGCTGCCCTTGGGTTGAAGGAGACTTAAAACTGAGAAGACTGGGATGTTACTGTTGATTCTCAGTGTGATTGACAGTGCTGACAAGCCTTTCTCATTACAAAGAGCTACATGTTTTGATGCTAAAGCAATACTCCGACATGTGCCAAGAGTCACATGAGAAGAGCAATACGACTCTTATATCTGTGTGTTAAATATAAGGCTGCAACTAGTAGCCGGTTAGCTTAGCTTAGCAAAATCAAAATCAGCCTACCAGCTCCTCTAAATTTAATCAATTAACATGTTATATCTCGCTTGTTTCCAGTCTTTGTGCTAAGCTAACTGGCTAAAACTAGTTGTGGTTTTACGGGGGGTTTATGTGCCAGACTATTTCTTGGCCAGGAGCAGTTGCCAGGCAACCAGCGGAGATTTCATGAAGTGACTGCTTCCTGCCAAGAAGTAGTCTGGCACATAAAACCCCAACGTGTCATTTTTACACTTGAGTTTTTGTTTGGATTAAAAAAAACAAGACATACCATGTTAATTAGTGAACTTTAGAGGTGCTGGTAGGTGGATTTTGTTACCTTTGTACAGAGCCGGGCTAGCTGTCTCCCCTCTTTTCAGTCTTTATTCTGAAGTAAGTTAAACTACAGTAACCGGCTGCTGGCTGCAACTTCATATGTAACATACAGACCAGAGTGGTATTGTTGATCTTCTCATCTAACTCTGGGCAACAAAGCGAATTTTCCAAAATGTTGAATTATTGCTTTAATATAAAAATGTTGCTTAATGGATCTTTAAATTTAGAAAATGCAGTGTGCATGTGTGCAAGTCTCTGAGTAACAATTATTAAATTATTGAATAATAATGCCCGTTAAATTAAAAGTTTGACTGAGAAATTAAAATGTCAACAACATGTGAGGAGCTTTTGCTGCACAATATGTGGAGCCACAACTTTTTTCCTGGAAGTTTCTGTCTATTTCTACACAGTCTGTGCCCTTGTAAAGATACAAAAACAGAACAATAAAAACACATATTTAAAAGATGTTTTCACTGCACGGACACTGACTTGTATATTTGATTACATCTACAGGATAACGTGTGTCACTCCCTGTGTGCATTTGTGTCATTATTGTGTCTGTGTCTCTCTCAAGGAGTGCAGGCGACGGGGCTCAGCCTATTATTAACCCTCACAGCCAAGCTCGTAGTTTGAGGCAGCTGTGCATTTGGGCAGGGCAGGGCAGGGCCAACCAAAAACCAGCTTTTGTTGTGAGCACACACTGCGCACACTACCGACACCCCAGTAACTGCTTGCAAGCACGCACACACAGACAAACAGTGCTGATTAATTAGTTAAATGCACGGTTCGGCAGCACACAGGCTTCAGATTCTGTCACCATGAGGGCTGTAATCATCGTCACAGGAGGGCCCATTCTTCTAGCCACTATTGTGTTTAGTTTACAGGGCTTTGGCAAACCTGCCTGACAGTCGCACTGGGGATAGACATTAATGAATATGAAAACAATAATAATATTATAAATCCATTAATCATTCATACCTGCTTATCCTTAAGTCCTGTACTAGAAATAAAGTGAATGGAATTATTTGTTTTTTTTTACACGCCATGCTCTCTACGCCGAATGTGCCACACAATGACCATGAAAAACCTGTCTTTGGTAATATTTCATGATGGCAGCAACCAACCTTGCCGTGTTCTATTTTGATTCAGACATCAAAGCAGTAGAAATACAAAAAGCTGCACATCTTAGCCACATTACGTCCCATGCTGCTTTGCTGAAAAGTTCCTTCTTTGCTTTTCCAGTTCATTGCCTTTGTTAACATCTTCTTTTCCTTTTTTTTTCATCGCAAAATCTAATAAAAATAAAGCCTTGCTGTCCATTTGGTATAATTTCAAAGAACCTATTTTATATAAATGCCTTATCTTTTTTATATTTGGATTTAGTCCAATCTCTACTTCATGTAGTCAATATGGACTATTTAAAATATACAGTATATATTGTAAAAAAGCATGAAATTATCCAGCAAACACTTTACTTTAATCTCAGATGCCAAGTACATTTCAGATTGAATGTCTCGGCTGAGTGACCCTGCAGTTGGGTTGGATCCTGACCTTGTCTGTCCATCTGTCTGTCAGTCTGTCTTCTCACCTCCTGTGTCTCCTGCTTTGCACACACACACACATACAGTACGCTTGCACCTCCACAACATCAAACAGATACACACAAACACAATACCTCATCTAACACACACACAGACACACACACACACACACATCTCAAGCATGCTCTGGTGTGCGTCACAAGGGCCATCTGCTTGCTAACCAGAGCAGTTTTCTACATACTCATATTCGTATTCCCTCTCATGTCTGCGATAGTACTGCAGTAGTTTATCTCATGTATACTGATGGTATGATATGCCAAATAATGATTCAATCTCAGCTTTCTACAGGTCAGAAAGCTGCTTAAACACAAATTCTCCAAAACACATAGAACGTTTTACTAAAAGATGTATTTTATCAGGAAAAATAAAGTGGAGGACAGCAGGAGAAATACCAGAACAGTGAAACGAGTGAAAATCCTGAAGTGAAGGGAGTAAAAAGGTGATGCAACATCATTCTCAAATGTCTACAGCCTGTGTTAAAGGGTGACGTGTTGATGGCAGTTTTACTTAACTGTAGATCAGAAGGCTGGTTTCCCCTATTCTAACCACATTATTCATATAGCCAGCCACAGTGGTCATATACACTGCCATAAAATGTTAATTATGCATAATCGCACTATGTTATCATTCTGGGTTCTATGCGGGTGTGTAAACAGATTTAACAACTTTAAACAGCCATCACTTACATGTCTATGTATATACATGTGTTTATGCTACATGAACCTATGCGCCTTTTTCGCTACTCTATATCTACATATGCTTACATTTGTGCCCTCATCTGTCTGTCTGTCAAACTGGGGTGAATATGGTCTACTTAACAGAGTGTGCTGCGACCTCCTAAAACTCAGAGCTGGGTGTAAGCTTCACGTTGCTACTTCACAACATGGCCTACAGAGCTGGGCTGGCACAGAAAGCTATTTTTAGCCACAGGCTCAAAGGGAGAGCTTACATTCCCGGCTGAACCGTGTCACTCACAAACTTTTCTCACACTTTTCTGTCGGAGTGCGAGTGCAGCCTGCTACTTTCAGAGTGGCTGCATGTCTATCTCTGCATATGTGATGGGGAGAGGCCAACTAAATCTGAGTTACAGTCTCAAGTGAAAAATTTCAGAATAAACAGATTTAATGAGTGCACACATCCACATTGTGAGCCTGTAAAAGGGAAAGACAGAAAAGAGACAGAAAAGCTTTGTCATCAGGCTTTTTTTCACACAGGTTACAAGTTTAAATGTGTGTTAGCGTGTGTATGCATATGTATTATGCACTGATGAACCTCAGTGGCTGTTGGTCTTTCACACATGACTTATTGACAATGGCCCTGTGTTAATTAGGCCGACCCTTGCTAGCACACAATATCACACCTCTCTGACACAGCCTCGCCAGGCTATTTATTAACCCTAAACCTTTAGGACCCTCATTTGAATATGGCGCTGGGGTTAACAAAACCAGATGAGGCTCTGAGCAGCAGATAAGGAGCTAGATGATTTAGAATAGTTTGGATACACACACATTTTAGGTAAAGAAGTAGAGTTCGTGGATGAGAGAAAAAAAAGCTGCTAAATGCATGGGCTGACTTCATGGTCAATTGTTAAGTCAACAAGTTCTCCTGAGCATGCTAATTAGAGTTGTTAACGCACCTACACACATGCTCGCAAACACACAAACACACACAGGATGTAATTACTGCAGAAGCACACAACTGTAGTCTCTGTGTTTCAGCTACAGTCTTTGCAAGTAGCACAACATGATGCAATCCTCTCCCCAGTTCCAAGAAGCCAGAAAATACAAAGTGTAATTAATCTCCGAACTGCTGCCAGAGATACAGAAGCTTAGCGGTTTACAATTAGGTCCTTTAATATGATACTATAGTTATCAGTCCTATTGTGTCTATGTTATTCAATACTAAGTCACAGGACCCCTCAGTAATGAACCTGTGTACACAACTGTGCGCTGCAATGACAGATGAAACGCTATCACCATAATCAGGCATCAGCGCTTCAACCCCTTGAAAATACAACAACTGGTGCTCTGTATTGTTTTACATCATCAGATACAAATTTATCTTGCACGTGACATATTGTGGGGTAAATTTAATCCCTCAGAGGCCCCTTGTTTTAGACTGAAAATGAGATTAATCGTAGATGGGTGTGCTGTGTAAATATCTCATGTGAAAGGACAGGGTGAGAAGGGAAAATGTGATAATGAGAACAGAAAGACTGGACTGACAGAAAACTGGAGAACGAGAGTCAGACCACAAACAAAACAGACACGTCGTTACTCACACAGAGCAAGACAAAGTGAGAGGTAGATGGAGTGAGGGTGGATGTCCACTGGCTGTCTTTGTCTAAGGGCCAGCTTCTCTTCTTAATAGTTTTAAACTGTTTTAGAGTGCTTGCAAAAAATTCTGAACAAGTGTCTATTTCTGACGGCCTTGCCTGTTGACTGCCTCCATGAGCTTCAAGTTAAAATTACTTTTCATAGACGTCCTGTGCTCGTCTTTGTCACTTTTCATGAACTGACCAATCACAGCAGAGAAGGCAGGTTTACGTCATTGCTCTCAATGACTCTCAGTGCTTTTTTGCTTGTTAAAGACATCAGGTCAGGACAGAAGAAAAACGCAAAATGATAAATATGATAAATAAATATCTTACCATCATCCAGCGTGATGTCCTGCAGGCCGATGGAGCGGAAGGTGGGCTCCCTGTCCTCCGGCTCCTGTTTGATGTTCAGCCTCTCCCCGTCCGAAGGGAAAGGCCCCTGCGGGCTTAGAGGGTGAACCAGAGGCCCTGCTGATGCCGGGGACAGGCTGGCCATGACCGGGCTTGTAGCCTGTGGAGAATGCTGCTGTTGCAGGGGCCCCAGAGGACTGCCACCAGAGGTGGGGGAGGATGAGGTGGGAGACTGGTAGGGCAGCGAGTGGAGCTGAGGGGAGGAAGGCCCAGAGTGTGGAGAAGGGATCATCCGTGGAGGAGGGGCACTGGACGGTGTGGGGCAGGAGGCTGACCTTTGACTTACCGGGTGGTAGCCCATGGCCCTCTGTAGTTGGGCGGAGTGTTGCCCCACAAGGGGGTGGCCACCTGGAGAGGGCACCTGGGTGGGATTTTGGGAGCAGTGATAGCCTCCGAGTGTGTGGAGGTGTGGGGATGAGGGGGTGAGCAGGGGTTGCTGGCTCTGGGGAGACCCAGCAATGGGGTTGGTGGTTGAAGAGGAGGGAGCTGATGGCGAGGAGCAAGGGGAGGAAGGGTAAACCATTCCCATGCTCATTGGGTGTGACGCTGCACTGGGGCTGTGCTGAAAGGGCATCCTCTCATAGCCCTGAGGAGGAAGGCTGGACTGGCCATTGAAGGGCAGGCTATGACCGTGACTGTGGCTGTGCTGCATAGGCTGGTAGGAGGGCCGGGGAGGATCGGGAAGAGGAGCGGGAGCAGAACTCGGGTGGAACGTCATGTGGCAGTCTGCAGGGGGGTGGTGCAAACTGCGACCCTGAAGGTGAGGCAGGTGCTGGAAAGACGGGGAGCCCAGGGAGGGGCAGGGGGCCTGCAGGGGTAGCAGGCCAGGTCCGGAGCCCGTGGCCAGGCCGTGAGGGGAGCTGGACAGAAGGTTGTCCGATGGGTGGCCCTGCTCAGGAGAAGGCAGCTGGGTGCGCACCAGACTGGCAGCATGTGCCAGGGGCATGGACATAGGGGGTACCGCAGGAAGGTCCAGCTCGTCTCTGTGCTCCTGTTTCACCATGACTGAAGGGAGAGAGGCATACACAGAGAGAGGGAGGAAGAGAGATGTGACGAAAGAGGAAAGACAGACAGGATGAAAGAACAGAAGAAAAACCACATTGTCAGTTACGTCTATCAATCAAATACTGCAAGAACAGCAGGAAAACACACGTAATCTGTACATTTGTCAAGTCACTGCATTGCAACATTGAAAGTGCTATTTTTGCTTCAGGTATAGTCGTCCAGTGACTTCACCCAGCTACAAAAAAGCAGCAGTTGTTTCAAGTTTTCCTTTAATCTCAACCCCCACTAATTTCCCTCAATCTGTGGCTTTAAAGCTAAATTATGTTTCAGTAAAACCTGAACAACTAGCTCATAAGAATCTCAAAGCAGTGAACTCTCTGAAACGTATGGATTGTGAAATGGGTCTCCTTCCAGATGAAGAAAGCCTACCAAAAAACCGAGTGACATTTTGATAGTAAATGGGGCCATTCCCTTTTACTGTGACAGCTCACAGCACTGCTATGCCAATTGGTAACCTATTTCCCAATCTGGTGCCTTGTGACAGTGAGTTTTATTTTTATCCAGCTCTGAATCAGAGGGAGAGCATATGTTGTCAGTCCGGGTGCCATCATGTGAAATGTTGTGTGGGAAGAGGAGCTGAATGCCCCGCAGCCCAGCTCAGACCAACAGAACAAACGAGTTCACTGATCGTGCCCTCTACTCACCCCATCGTGCCTCTGGGATTGAGAGGCAAGGGGCACAAAAAGGCCAAACGGGGTTCATTCTGACTAAAATTGGAGCCAGAGGGATATCAAGGATAAGGGAAGGGTAACGCACAGTATATTTAAACATGGAACATAACTGAAGTCAGGGTGGTACAGCCTCAAAATTGAGCATACGCATGTGAGGTTCAACAAATAGTGTGCTCTTTTTGTTTGAAAAGGACTGATGCCTGACAATGCAGCAATTTCAAAGTACAAAGCAGGAACAAAAGTCCCCTAATTTAAACATGTTGCTTTTTTTCCTGGCAATTTTCTCAGAATTCATCCTTAAATTGGGCCAGGGCCTCTGTAGCCCAGCCCACGATAAAACTTTTTCTTTCTTTTTTTTTGCCACAATAAAGCAGGCGGTGTCCGTGGTGACACTGGTGGTGTCAGCGACCCAGCTTGACTGACAGAGCAGGGTTACTCTACGCTGCTCTGATTGGCTGCCCTAATCTGTCAACGGTGAAAACAGGAACTGTCTGTGCCGAGTGGGCGTGCTTGCAAACAGAAAGGCTGGGTGGGTGGAGGGACAAGGCCGCTTATACGCGTACACACACACACGAACACACGCACTGTTGTGGTAAAACTCAGGGTTTAGATATGTTGCACAAAATGCTCACATGTTATTATATTCCGCCAACGGAGTTTTCAGTTTGACTGGCTTCAAGAGGAAAAAAATAGCAATATCAAATAGCAAGGCAGGAATTTGACTTTAATGAAAAACATTTAGGAAACTTTCAGATCAAAATATCATGAACGCTGAGTTTCCTTTGCTGCTAAAATAATTATATCAAACCACAACTCATGATCTATGTATAGTAAAAGTTTCCTGGATAGCAACAGATTTGCATCATAAAACCCCATGCAAATACAATACATGTGAGAGAAAAAAAGAAGGTTGGCTTGGGAGTTTGAGTAGGCTTTACAAAATAAACAGTTGGCAGGTGTTAATGTTATTGTTGGTGGAAGAGCCCCCTCTAAACCACAGCAATGCTTTCTTTGGAGAGAGAACGAGAGAAATGGGGTTAGTGAAGCCCCTGTGGAGACGTGTGCAACACGAAGAGCACGTTACAACTGTCTCTGCTGTCAGTCAAACTTCTTGTCATTACCTTGGGAGATTAACTACGGCAGGAAGCAATGCGCCCAAAGGAATGCAGAGTAAAGCTTGAGAGAATCTCTTTGTGTAAATGTCTGTAAAATGAGTTGCAGGCAAATTACTTAGAGCACCTGAAAACAGCATAAGATTAGCAAAACTGTGCTCCTTTGCATAACGTGTTTCGTTCTCCAAGGAATGTTTTTTTTTTTTTTAATTTAGCAGCCGGGAGTCGAAAACACAAAAACAAACCCCCCAAAAAACATATATTGACCTCTCATCTCACCTGAAAGGTACGTGAAGCGTTGCGATTGGCTCCTTTTCCGCTTGCCATTGCAAACATAAAATTGCACCTGCACAGCTGAGCCCACAGTCTTACTGTGGTAGGGAGGGACCTCCACCATGATGCACGACTACGAAAAAACAACAAACGATTCACGTTATTTACATACACTTTTTGCTGGCAAAACATAATACCATTTGCATACAATAAAATGCAAATACTAGTTCAAGTTTATTAGAGTGCAAATATTAAAGACAAAATGCTGCAGAATAACTGTACAGGTAAATAAGTGACTACTTACTCCTTGAGATTTCTCGCGGATTATTTTTGCCTCAACTTCCCATTGTGGTCGTCCATCTAGAAGGAATGGTTAAGATAATTGATTGATTGATGATCTTGGTGCCATAAACCGGCAAAGACACATATAACACAACATATTACAAGTTAAAATATATCTGAAAACTTTTACTTCTACATACTAAAAACTCCTTATTTTCTTTCATCATTCCTGTCACTCAATTCTGTTTCTCCACATTTAACATTTAACCTCAAAATTTTAAGAAAACTGTCACGTGACAGAACAGCGTATCAGAAAAGACAGTTTTTGAGTGCAGGTCTGGCTAAAGACAAAAGAAAGAGCATCATTCATAAAAGCAACTTCAGAATACACAGTTAGAATAGGCATAAAAACAACAAATGGAGTGAAAATTAAAATGAATGTAATTTGAATTGATACTAACACAGAAGCAGTAATAAACCCAGGCCACCCATGATCACTAATGACTGCAGTTTTATAATTTAGACCCCTGATATTTTTCAAATTAACTTTTCTCATCTGGAGTACTTCTCTTTCTCTATTTTCTGTTTTCCTAAAGGTGATGTCAGTGTACAGTGGTTTCTCAAACAGACAGGGCTTAAGAGCCACATGAGGCTTCAGAAAAGCACACGATTTCAATTTATTCTGGAGTACTAAGAGACATCAAAATGATGTCACTTTTAAAGGCCCAGAAGCCCCAAGGAGAAAATCTTAGCAGCTATTAAATAGTAATCAAATGTCCAAATATCCCGCTGTTTGTCTTGCCTGGTTAAAATTATGGAGAGAGCAGTGGAATAATTGCATTTATTTTAAAACGCCTTTACACACTGCCAGGTTTCTGGCTAGAAAACATCCTTTCCAGTTTTCCTATGAGGGATCTAATTATTTGGCCAGACATCTTAGGGGCAGCTGCTTGAAGGGAAGCAGTCGGGGTGAAAACACTGACAGGCTTGCCGTGTGGTTGGAAGAAATCACAGTCATCGCTGCTTCGAGAAGAATAAAAACTTTGACAACTAAGTTAGTACTGTGTAGTCCCTCAGCAGAGGCAAATTAATTTTGTAGTTGCCTGTTTCATGGTGCTCACATGGTGCAACTATACTCTGCACCTGCATGGCCTCTTCCTCAAAACCCCAAGGATTCCCCCAAATACCGCTGTCAGACATCTGCAACATGTCTGCAGAGAGGATTCCAACAATGTAAGCGCTCAACATTTAGGCTATTCAGCCTTGTAACATTTAGGCTATTCAGCTTTCTACCAAAATCCACACTATATTGTAGCTTTAAGTAGCTGATCTGACTGATCTGATCTCGCCCTAACATTAGCCTTAGCTGTAGTAATCCACTGGCACATTAGCCAGTCACAGCCCTACAGAGAGTCTTTCTATTGTGAAGGAAGAGCTTAACTTGTAGATGACAGAGAGTATGTCTTTCCAACGAGCAAATGACCTTGAATGTCTTTGCAGCTGACAGCAGAGCATTATTTGCAGCGCAGCTTGTTGACATTCAACAGGCAGGAGCGAGGGCCCCACATGCTCTGTCAGACAACAAGCACCGACAGGAACCTCATACCACACTAAGACAATGACTCGGATCATCCAGACAACCCCGCACACCCAAGTCAGAGGGGAAAAGAACGTGCACCCATTGTGCCGGAAGATCGAACAAAAGTAAAGAAGGTGATTACTGTTTGTGTTGTAACATCTTTGTAAAAGCCTGCAGTTGTTTGGCTTTTACAACAGAAACAACACGGGGACTACAGAGTACACATGCTGTGTTAGTCACTATTCAGGGCAGCCAGTGTTATAGCCTTTAAAGTCCACTCGTTTATATAAACATTCATGCTCGTAAAGTTGAAATACTTATACCAATTATGGACTTATTTTTAACTTTAATGTTTGATGAAGTCTAGCAACTCTGAAATACTAATCTTGGTTTTAAATAAAGAATATACACACATATACATATACAGTATGCTACATGCAGTACTGTAGGTGAAAAAAATAATACAAAAATAATTTTTGGACTCAGGCCCCGACTCTTTTCCTTTATCTGTTTTCCCTTTCCTCTTCCTTTTATCCTTTCTCATTCCCAAAAACTACCTCAAAAAACAAAAAACAAAAATGAATTAATTATTTAACAGATATATTTTATATATACGTATATATTTTCTCTTCCCTCTCTTTAGTCAAAGATGTATATCAGACCACTGGTAAAAGCAGAAAGAAAACAAGACAAAGTGAGGAAAACAGACATCTATCATAGATTTTAAAACAGAATTTACAAGTATTTTCTTAATGTAAAGAAATGCCTTTCATTGTGTGACCTTTCAGCGTATTATCCACTTGCCACAAGAAACCTTAAAATACCCAAGTAAAGGTTACATTAAGGTAGCAAATAACAGGAATCACACCAAAGCTATGCACACCAAGAGATAGCAAACCTAAACTATCTTGTTACAGTTTGACATTTATCTGCTTTAAAATCAGCTCTCACGTGAACACATGCTAGGTCCTCTGTTTCTGTATATAGTAAAGTCATTTATAGTACCATCCCATAATCTCTGTGTACTAGCAACAATAGGCCAGTCTCTCCAGTTCTTCATGAATCTACTGTTCTCCTTCAATTATGAGAGATGGTGGAAAAATATCTGTCACTGCCCCTCTTTCTTTCTTTTCTTCCATCCCTGTACTTACCAATCAGTGCCTTTCTGCACTAAAGCAGGCGGATTAGTCATGATGAGGAGGATCATTTACAAAAACCTAATCAACATCATCTTCCCCTCCCCTTTCATATTCTTTCTGTCTCCTTCCACAGTCCGCTGCCTTCATGCACCATGGGGCCCAACTCTCCTCCCTACCCAAGATGCATCTCTCTAAGGTTTCCACTTGCTGCTGAGCTGTAAAGACTTGACCATCAGTGAGTTGTTTCAACCGTGCAACATTTCTATGCCATGCTTCACCTGGTGCACCTCAAAGAGCTAAAGACATTCCTCTTTAGGAGCTGCTTTTTTCCCCCTAGAAAATCCTAAGAGTCACTCACAAAAACACCACCACTCAACTTTCTGCCATGTGTGAACTTGATTCTGTTGCTCTACATCACAAAGGTACCTTGGGCAGGCAGAGACTGGCTCAATGAATGTTATCCATTTAAAATTTCCATCCCGGGGAGCAGCTATTACATGTGTTTTGATTACGGAGTGGTGTGCAAAAGAGAAAAAAGACAAGGCAGAGAATGACGGGTGACTTAAAAGAAACAGGGTGAATAGCACAGGGACTTTAACTAAGTAATCTCTTCAGCTTACGCATTTGTTAAACAGATATAAGCAACTTTTAAAGTCACAAATACTAATCTCAGGAAACAGAGACTCATTCTACATTCATCCTGACCCACAGGATGAAACACGGGTGCAACCAACCAGTAGGAGCCTATACTGCAGCGACAGTCATCCTGCACTGGCTTCTTAACTGCACACACTGCTAACTGTGATTACTGTAGATGCAGCGCATGTGGTCTCCTAGATGTGCCCCCCTCCTTCACTGATCTTTTTCTTTTAGCAGTTCACACGTTCTAGGAAGTGTGAGACAAAAAATGGGGTATTTATATTCATGATATAACATAATGGCAAGACAAAGCATGCATCTGTTTTGTGTATTTCATTATTAAAATACCATATTTAATGACCATATCGGCCTGTCCTGTTAAGCGTGCGTGTCTGTGAGTGTGTTTTTTGGATAGCAGTGACATAAAAACAGTCTTGCCTACCATTATTCTGTATTTTTTTGCCACTGCACAATTAAAATAAAAGCATTTTCTTAATGACAGTGTTTGAGTGAGTAAACTAACTAACTTAAAAATAAAAATTCATACATTTTTATTTTTGTGTATTATATTGATACTGCAGTGGTTTGATCTTGATATATAAAATAAATCCATCAAAATACTGACTATCGTGTTTACAACAAGACAGTATGTTGAACTTTGTGTTAATATTGTCATGAAAACATTGTGAAAATATTGCAATGTAAAGTCTGTATCAGGATAATACGGCGTATTGCCTCATGATCTGAGTGTACTGTCTCGTTCCTACCTGACAGACAACATTACAAGCAGACATAAATCCGTTCTGCATCTGACTAAGTGCCCAGAGGGAATAAAAGACTTGTTGAGGCTAAGATAATGACAGATGTGATCTGAGAACTGAGACACACACACACATGCACACACATTAAACAATTTTGTTGCTAGAATTCAGGGGTAGGTTTATAAGATTTATGAGGCAAAATATATTTTCTCTGGATATTCCTATTTTCTTGTGACAATAACGCTCATATTCCACAAACATCAGAGAGAGAGCTGAACAGAGTACTAACCAAAAAGATTATTCCGCTATAACAAATGCTAAGGAACTGGGTTTGGTCTGCTACGTACAAAATAGAGATTCAAACCTCCTTTTTGTATTTCTCTGTCACAGGGCTCCAAAGTTAAATTTGCACTGGTGTTCCCTACTGAGATGTTTCAGAACACCAGTCCAAATGTAGGAGCATCATCTACTGTAAAACTGACATTTAGGGCAGCTCATATTTTTCACATCTCTACAGACATGTATCAGCCATGACTCTTATAAAATCTCTATAACCTTCTGCTGGCTTCTGCAACATCTACAAAATTTCAGTGTATAAAAGTTCACAACAACTCAAAGTTTGTTTGTTTTTTGCCATTGGAGAATATGACTGTCCAACAGACCACATAAATGACACATGAAATGATTAACTCATAGTGACCTCTTTGATACAATCTGCCAGACAACCGTGACATATGATTTTTTTTACACACTTAATTGGCACAAGCTGTTTCTGCAGTGGTTGTTCAAGGCTAAGCTGCTGTGCGGACATAACACTTACCGGGGCCTTTCTCCAGGAAGATGACCTTGGACTCTGGGAAGAAGTTGGAGCCGGTGATGACCATCTCTTCTCCCCCACTGACCAGACAGCTGGTCAGGCTGGATTTCTCAACCTGGGGCAGCTCTTGAGCTGAACGCTGGGCTGGGAGAGACGCAGAGGGGGGGTTGAGGAGAAAAGAGGATGATCATTTGCTGAGCTGTGCTCATTCACACTGCAGTCAATCTTTTAGTGTGGACTATCGATGTACAACAATATAAACAGACAAATTAACAGGAACATAATATCATGCAGTTCAATACAAAACACAGATGACCACAGATTCATGTCAACACCTCTCTGACAGCCTCAACAAAAAGGTAGTATTTACTGCAGAGCTATGGTAATGGCACAGACAGAACTGAGCACATTTACACTTTTGTAAATGGACTTGCACTCATATAGCGCTCTTTTAGTCTTCCAACCACTCAAAGCATAACTTTTAACATTTATCAGATGTTCGTATCCAAAGTGACTTTCAATGAGAGCAAACAGTACATTAAATCAACATCCTAAATCGCCAGACTGCAAGCTTGCTAATAAAGAAGTGTGTGGAAAGGTTTGTGTGTGTGCTTGTCTGTGTGTGTTTTTCCTGTACGTGGTTTTCTGAATGAACATGTTTGGGTGTGTGTGAGACTCAGGCTGGGAAGTTGACACTCACAGCACTCCACAGGAATCGAGGCAGCCTGCAGCGACAGCACCTTCCCGTTGGGTTGAGGGATGTGCACTCGGAACACCACGCGGACCCGCGTGTTCTTTCTTCCTATATCCGTCTCCCCCTTCCGCAGCTCAATGTCTGAGTTCCGCAGCTTGAGGATGCCAGCACAGTCGATACTGCAAGGTAGAGGGAAAATAGTTGGCCCCATACGGCACCACCGGGATGGCAATCATCTAAGGCATATTTAAGTAGTGAAGGCCTGGGAGTGATAAAACCAACCACAAGCCCAGCAGGGGATTGGCAATGAGAGGCAAATTAAGTGTTGAATCACAAAATAAAAATGCCTGTGAATATGATTTATTACAACTGTAAATGAGAAATTCCCTACCAAATCCCTTCCTATGAACTCCAATGTAAATGAAACCAGAGCTTATATAAATATAATCATTCGGGTGATGCAGAATCATAAATATTCGAATAAAGTTTGTTTCTCTGCTCCATGGGAAACCCTCAAATTTTTCCTTCTACGCCCCACTCTCCTGTTGGTTTAAATTAAGAAAATCTATTAAATCCCCTTTGGAAGATGTTACAACCCTGTATGATCATAAACGTGGTTATTTTTCATTGGACAGGGCTTCCTTCATGGTGGTAAGCTCATAACTGAGTAATGTAACCCTGAAGTGCTTCTGACACCTACCTGGCTGTCATGTTGTTTTCGGGTAGGAGAGGAATTTCGAGAACTTTGGTGCTGGAGACTAAAATTTCTTGGCTGGCTGTGGCTACGGTTTTCCCGGTGATCCGGTGCACCTGGTAGAAGGCATGCGGCCTCAAGTAACGGTCGTCTGCTGTTCCGATGAACATCTGCAGGTTGACGGGTTTCTCGCTGTAGCCAATGAGCTGAGACACGACAGAGAGAGATAGAAAAACAGAATAAAAACAGATGTGAGTTCCTGGGGTCCAGATGAGAGGTGTGAACAAAGGCACACTCTCTTCATTTCCACTGCCTTCAGAAGGCCACCTTTTTTGGAGGGAATCTAAATGTCAGGTCGAGGGTGTTGCGATATTTCTGGCAGGGCTACTGGAGATGCATCTGGCGCTTTGGCCTCCAACCAGTTTGACACTGATGTTTTCAACTAATAGTCTTCTAATTTTTTCCCCTTGCATGCCTACCCCTTAACAGGATTCTGTGCAGGACACTGCTACCTCCAAAAACCTTACCAGAACCTTGAAAACTGGTCAATCGTTCCAAGACCAAATAAAAGTCATATTGCATCTACAGTGGAAGAGAAAGCAGCAACACTGAATAGGCTTTAAGAGATTAGGAAAAGAATGTACTAAATCATCATATTAATTCACAAAAAATTGATAAACGAATGCCTCTAAGTCAATTCCACATTGATGTTAATGATGATGTTGATTTTAAACATGGCCTTAAGTTGTAAAAATGCAAAAAAGAAAAGGGGGGGGGGGNGGGGCAATAACACATAACCGGATATGATGTGAAGATATGAATCTGTGGAAGTTTGATATCAACTGAGATTATCTCCACTAATAAATATCAAATACAACATAAAATTCTACAAAAAGCATCATTCATACTCTCTTCAACTCATTCTGTGAGGTCTCGTGCGTACAAAAAGCCTTTGAATGGTTACTCTGTGGTTAAAATGGAAAAAAATGCCAGTAAAAATGTCAACAGACTTTTTAAATCCAGTGGCTCATGTGTGCCAACCTGGTTGGCATGGGGCACCTAGACTAGCAGCTGCCCTCTCCATTAGTCCCAGAGTCCTGGCACCCCGGTGAGATGTCGATGAAGGAAAAGTGTTGCGTGTCGGGTGGAGACAAGGGGAAGATGGAAAGGAGAGCAGGACCTTTCCTCCTCAGAGGGACAGAACAAACACACGCCACACAATCCCACCTCTGTTGTAATGTTGTACTTGGCAGACTGCATGACGGCAAGATGGCACCCCCCCCCCCCC
>NTHP01000329.1:646325-659081 GCA_003416845.1 Oplegnathus fasciatus
GGGGGTAGCTGGCTGACTGGCAGGGCTAATGGACTGTGACTGGCTGCAGCAGGCAGAGTGATGCTTATCAAAGTAAACTGGCCTACTGGGAAACACAGCCATTACACTGTTATTACACTGAGCCAGCTACTGGGTCACTGTGTGTGTGTGTGACAGAGAGAGCTGGAGTCAGAACACATGGGGCGTTCATGTAAATTACAGCATATAATAATAACTAAAATATGTTTAGCAGGGACATCTTGCAGGTTTTTGCCAGCAGAAGGCCACGAGACAAAGAACTGTGAGCTGTTATCGTTTAAAATGTTTTGATAAAGCTGCCAATAACATGCCTGAGTTTTGGGACCAAAGACAAACCTCTCACCATTCTGCAATAATGTTATTTTAACACAAAAACATATACAAATTTTGCTTAACAAATAGAGAATACAGTGAACAGCACTGATTCCCGCAGTGCTGTAAAGTGAAGGTACTTTGGTACCTCTGACGCTCTGCAGTGTGTTGGGATTTTATTACTGAACTATGGCCGGGATGCGCACCTTTTATATCTTTGACTCACTGCAAATCTGATGGCACTAAAACATGAGTGTTACATGACATGTAGATTATTGTAGGAGTGTAGTCTGTGGCGGGTGCTCTACAGGTGAAAATGCATTCAGAGCTGACTTAGAAATATTCAGATTCGGTTAAAGCCCTAGCAGCCAATAGCTGTATGACCTGCTGGCCAACGGGGTCAGTTAGAGACCCATTGAGTTTAAATGTGTGCGGATGTGTGTGTGTGTTTTTGTTTTTTTTACCTGAGCTGTGATTGTAGCTTGGCTCCTTTGGTTACAAAGTCCTCCCACGTAGGATAACTGGCCTGCAGCAAACACAGAGAACATCAATGACATTAAACCTCCGACAGCATCACACAAGTCGGACCACAACAAGATTCACTGAGTTTAACTGAGACATTAAACCCAAAGCTTTAACAATATGCACTTCATACCAATAATCCCAAAGAGCTTATGGCCTTAATGAGGGAGGTGGAGCTATTATTAAAGTATTAGCATTAAACCTGTCAGGTATTTCTCTGCACAGGACTGGAATGAGTGGATACAATGCTAACAAAACTGAACTGACAGAGAAACAACATGCAGAAATATTTAATTTCTATTTATTTTAATCTAGGGGGTACACTCAACATAAACACTTGTGATAACATGAGAGTGAGATTTAGAGAATTAGATATATTTGAAGTAATTTGTTTTACAATAATATCTTAACACTTAGTGCCTTATTTGAATTACCAATAGAGGTGGCATGTATGAACTTTGCAGCAATAAAAAAAAGACGCCAATTTGTGTGTGGAGAGACCGAGAGAGAATTATGAAGAATATCTCACTGGAGCTTTGACAGAGCATTACAGCTGCAGTACGAGTGTTCAAGCCAGTGAGGGTTAATGGACTGAACTGAAATGAATTAGAGATCGGATCTAAATGAAAATCAGAATGGCAAAAAAGAGCGTTGGGGTATGAAATGAGAGAAGAAAAGAAAAAGAAAAAACAGAAAATAAAGGCACACAGCTACGCAGCATGGAAACAGGAAAAAGAAAAACAAACAAATGAAGAGACAGGAGTCTAACATTATATTCTGTTTAATGTGTTGATAATTAAGGAGGTGCTGAGAAATCAGTTGAGGAAATATTAGCCTCTGGGGTCAAAGGTCAGCATTACTGCTACATAGCTTGTCAAAACAGAAGCTGTTTTCTGTTTACTAATTGATTGATCGACTAACAGTTGCAGCTTTGTCGGTGAGCTTTGGGTTCTTTATTGTCACTGAATGTAACAACAGTTTTCATTCTGAGTTTTCACGCTGAACAACAGCAGTTTAAAACCAATCAACAGCTGACTGACTCGTGTTGTTTTTGGCTTCTCCGGGTTTCACATGAGGACAGAGGCCAAACATGAAAACACACAGAAGGAAGCAGAGCCGAACACAAGCAAAGCAATGTTGATGTCACGCAGCTGTGATTGATTCTCCACGAAAACTTTTCTCTCCGAGCTCATCTCGACGTTCAGTTTTATCACCAATGAGCCACAAATCCTGTTCAAAACCCCAAAGTAGGAATTTCACTGGCTTTCATGCAACTGTTTCATGCACATTTTCAATTTGGACGTTAAAAAAAACAAAAAAAAACTGAGTGGAAACGCCAGAAATTCAAAGTTTCTAAAAAGCTGCAAATCAACACAATTGAGAAGCTGGAACTAAGAAATATTCTGCAATTTTGCTTGAAAAATGACATAAATAATTTATTACCAAAATAGCTAGATAGATAGATTAATTTTATGTGAATTGACAAATCAATTAATCAATTAATCCTTTAAACTCTAAATCGGTAGCTGATGGAAACACACACACACACACTCTTAACTTTGCTGAAATTTCAGTAATTTGTCTAAACATATGCAACATTTTAATGAAAATAGATAAAGAAAAGACTATAAAGGATAAAAAAAAAAAAACTTTGCTGATATCACCAATACAGCACCACAACATCACTGAAAGGTGTTCAAAAGCTCTACATAAGGGAAAAAAACTCTTCTTTCCTTCTTCTGCAGAGATTAAAACACCTTCCTGCTGTTTAATATTTGCTTTAGGGGGTACAAACTGTTTCTCTGTCTGCATTTTGTAACAGCAGCCGATTGATTATGTAATCTAAGGCTGGTTCGTGCTGCAGGCTCTGACCTTGGGTTACATCTGTGATCAACAGCTGCCGGTGTGGTGTTCTGGTTATTCAATTAAAAATGCAGGAAAGCCCTGTTGGAACTTTATTTTCGTAAACCCGGTCACCCTGTCTGTCCTCTGTATCTGCTGGTCCACCAGAGAGAGGATAATACCGATTTAACCCCTAACACCACACCATTAGCCTCTTAGCTCCACACCGCTAAAGCTGTTAGCCAGCTTCCGCTTCCCGACTAGCCAGGCGTGCACGGGGCACGGGGCTGACAGGTTTACTAGCTGCAGGGATTTAACACTGCGTGATGAAATACTGCAGGTGACCAGCTGAATGCCTCTGGTGAACAACTAATAGTGGACCTGGGATAAATGAGGAAGAGGAAGGGAATGAACAGAAATGGATCGCACTCCAAAAACCTTTTTGATCCCTGCAGGGACAAAATGGGTTGTGGCTGGAACAAAATGTATGCTGGGATTTAGAGGAAAAAAACAAGAACATGAGCTTAAAAGTAAAATTTAAGATGAAGCACATTTAGGGTAAGCTGAACTTAGAAGTCATTTTACAGCATTTGTAAGGAAAGCAATGTTTCTGAAGCTGAAATCATTGCTTATATATTGAGTGACTGATGGTAAATTTCAGACAGTAAGTCATTTTTGGATATGATAATATAGATTGTTTTGAATTGAAGGCATTCATAATATATTGTAATCTTTCTAAAACCTCATCTCATGCAAGGGGGGGTTTTCACCGTATTAATCTTTCAGAAAATCCATGCGTGGAAAATTGCCTCATGTATAAATCTGCCTGGACTTGTATGGAATCAAATCTCTTGTTCCTCACAGCTCTCCCACTGGCATTTTATTACATTTCTGTACATTTCTGTCTGCTTATTCTTGATCACAGGTGTGTTCGCCAGATGCTGGGTCTTTCTTCAGTTCAGTGCAGTCTGTAATCAAACAACTACCGTCAAATTAGAAGTATACACTACATCTTAGCATGTGCAAAAAATAAATTCGAAAGTGCAAGCAGGTCAGGTGTCGTCTGTCAGGAAAACCGCCATGTACTTTTGAGCCATCGTTCGGGAGCGTTATGACATGCTAACATTTGAGTGCCTTGATTTTTATAGCAAGAAATAATGACCAATGAGTCACCATTTAATGTTGGCTTTATTAAAAATAAATGACCTTTTATATCTTTTATATTCCCTGATGTACGGAAAACATACCAAACCATGACCCCAAAACCGAGGTACATGCAAATCAGTGAATTATGTGTACTATTACGCCCCTACTGTTCGCAGGCATATCACCACAGCGCTGACTCTTGACTTCCTTCATGTGATGTCGGTTGTCTAAGAAATGAAGTGTATTCTACTTGAGCAATCACTGAAGGTCACTCTGGACAAGAGTGTCAAGCCACAAACCGAAAACGTACGACACAAAATGTCTCTGCTGCTTGTATTTCGGTCTGCGCAGCTCTTGGAGAGCCCTCCTTGTTCCCTCGCCACTTCTCGCCTAAACCTTAAATTCTGTCAGGATTTGTTTTGCGACTGCCAGGAATGTCACAGTCAGTCGCAGACAAAATATTCCAGCAGTGGTTTTGCAGAAAAAACACCACAGACAGACGGAGTATCAGGGTCCACTGCAGCTTGATACTGAGAGCTTTAGAGCTGTGGTTGCTAAATTAGGGTCCTGGGGCCCACAAGGGTCACTGACGGTGTCCAGAGGGTTCCCTGAGACAGCTGCCAAGAAAACAGCCGTCTACTCTCAGAAGAAGAATGAATGAGATGTTAGCCTGAGCGAACCACTCAGGTCTGTGGTTTTGTTTAATGTATTTGCAAGATTTAGTTGCATGGGAGGACTACAAGTAACAAGTACTATAAGAAAGACTATAAGACTATAAGAGAGTCATTTAGAAACAGTGTCTCCATTATATAGTTTGTCCAAAAGAGAGCACTGACAAATACATTTTTCAATGGTAAAATGTCCCGCTCAATACATATCTTGATCACAATTCTCTACATTTAAGGCATCCTTATGAAAAATATTTGTTTATGGTATTTATTCATGTAAAAAAGGACTACAGAGTGATATTTTAAATATTGAAATCAGCTTAAAAATCCAGCATCGATCAGGTTGTGCCTAAAATGATGTTTAGTTATCTGTAGTGCTGAAAAGTTAGTCAATTAATCTATTAGACAACTTACAAAAGATTAATTGACGAAGTCTGATAAATTGAAGAATTAATTAAGTCATTTATGAAGGAAAAATACCAAAGATTTATCAAAGAAATACATTCCCAGGTTCTCAAAAGTAAACATTGGTTGCTTTGTTGTCTTTATTTTAGATATGTCATGAGCTCCACCAGCTTTGGCTCCTGCCTAAAACTCTGTGAAGACGAGTGGAAACGCTCTTCATGCTCCACTAGCACTGACACAGGAAACTCTATTCACAGAGCCTGAGCTCTCCATGTACAGAAGACATACAGAGCTGTTATCCTATCTGCTTAGTCAACCAGACAGCATGACCAGGTATACAGTTACTTTAGTCTGTGTGTGTGTAGTCACCTGCCTTCAGTGTCTAATCCTACTGTGATAATCCTGACTTGCTCTACTGACCGACAGAAAGAAAAAGAGACAGAGAGCGCTGAGGAGGGACGTGCGTGACATATCAGGAAAGTGAGAATACTGCCCTGTTGACCTTCCTAGAGTCCTGACTGACTCTAGAAAGACCTTATTTAGTCGCTCAGTCAACTAGTCAGTCAGCCACTGCACTGGTAATTCATTCATTTAAACGGTCCGTCAGTCACCAAGAAAGGCGGTAACACTGCCACGGTTGGGGGTTCAAACATCAGTGGAGAAGGTCTGCAGCTAACGATCTTTTTTATTATCAAACCATCTGCATGAATTCACTGTTCAGTCTACAAAAAGAGTGAAAAATGTCACGTCTTCAAAGTGCTTGTTTTGTCCGACCAAAACCCAAAGATAAAAAGTATCTGACAGTGCTCTGATAGTGTCATTACACACTATCACAGGTGCGTTTTTCAAGGCCCGTTTCCACAATAACACACACTGGACTAAAATGTTCACCTTGAAGCTCAGACTAGCACGGCAGGATGAACCACATGCAAAGCGAGAACTGATAATATTGGAGAGAACAAGAACGGGCTCCATAGAAACTGCTGAAAATAACTGAACACTTGAGAGGATTTCATGCAAAAAAGTCTTCAAAAATCCAGTTCTAAAAAGAAAACTGATATAGCAAGTGAATGTTAACATTTATCAGAAGCAGTGTTTCCTGCTCTGTTTGCTGCCTCTGCCGTCCAACTGAGAAAGATCATGACCCCTGGATACCGCCTTAGAAACACTACCTGCATTGCTACTGTATGCTGGTATGTATGTAAGTGCGTGTGTGTCCTTTACAGCAGCTAGCTGACCGCTAACTGACAAAACTGATCTTCCTCTTATCTTTTTTGGGTGTTTTTCTGCGTGTGCTTCAGTTTAAAAACTTCTGTGCTCACAATTCCCGGTGTGTGAATGTGTGTGTGTGTGTGCTGCAGCTTTCTGTCTTACCTTTGCATGTGCGGCCATGCATGCAGCTGAGTGACTGCCAAGTCGCTGCTGTTTGTGTGTGAGTGTTTGTTTGTTTGTTATCTTCCAGATAATCCGATAACAGCTGAGATAGGTGTGGGTATTATAAGAGAGAAGAGCTAAAGTATTTTTCAGTGGAAATGGGTTCAAAGCACAGATCGCAGTGAACCGGTTTGAGTGTTCAACCTCAGGAACATGCAGAAATGAGCATTTATACTCGGACGTTGGATCAACCAATCAGAGATTGTTGAGATTCGGGAGGTGTGTGTGTGTCACCTCTTCTAAGAGCTTCTGCGGCCTTCAGTTACCTGCGGCACCCTTCTCTGCGTGAATCTGTAGAAATGCTACGCGCAGCAGAGTTCCTACATTGCTCACCTGCCACCTTCACTGTGTGGCAGCCAAGCAGATGATTACAAATACGCTGGGACAACAAACGCTGCTCTGTTTAAATGTTCACTTCCTCGTTAAAAACAAAACAAATCACCTTTGCTGTGTCCTGGTGTGAACCATCGCTTTGAAAAGAAAAAAAACCAGAAAGCTCGGATGTTATTGGAGTTTAATTCTGAGTCTGTTTTTATTACAACTTACAGAACTAAAACTCTGTTCATCCACAGTGTTGACTGAGAGGCTGACGGTGTCCAGAGGAAATTCAACCATCCACATCTGACATTTTGTCTTACACTTCTGACTAATTGCTTGCAGGAGGGGAAATATACTGGTTTGCGATGTACGGGAACATTGATGACCATCTTATCATATATCACCGAGTGTCACAGAGCGGAGAAGACATTTGCCAAAAGAATGTGACGGTACAAATTCCTCTGAAACCAGTTTGAGAGTGAAACCTGACGATTACACACTACAGAGGAATACTACTAAGCTTTCACTCTTGTTTTACCTTCCTTTCATTAAGAGAAAGCAAGCTTTGTGTGTGCATTTAAATCCCTCCATGTCTGCATCTCGTCAGTCGGTTGGATTTCAGGTGTAAAATGTACGTACTAATACGCATTTTATTTAGGCTGGCTTTATTCTTTATTGTTCTTATTGTCAATAAAAGACCAAAAACAACAATATCTTAGTCTCTCAATACTTTATGACTTCCCTACTCTGTCTGTGGCTCTCAGCTTCAAGCTCACTGGTTCCTACTGAAGACATAAATCTTTAAAAACAGCTCACAAATACATGGTTTCATTCCTACAAAAGGCTCAGTATATACTGGCTATGTCGCACAAAATACATATTTTAAAAAAAATACACTGGACATTTTGTCAACTGTCCTGCCGATTATGTTTCAGACAAACAGTCGCCATATCGAAGCAACTGAAGCAACAGAGAGCGAGGGAGGGCGAGGGAGGCTGAGACTGTTCAAACAGCAGGTTGATGGTTTGTTTAACGTCGTGTTTGAGCAACACTGGTTGACTTAAAGAGAGAAAGACAAAAAAAAAAAAGGAGAGAGAGGGGAAAGTAGGTAGGGTGTGTCAACATCAGGTTAATGGTTTGTTCAGTGAAGTCTGTGTTCAACACAGTCGACTGCCTGGTACTTCATCTATGAAACAATGAGGTTTTTATTGAGTGAGTGAGACAGACAGACAGAGGAGAGGAGAGCATGAACTGTTCATTCCTCTTATCATTCTTACATAACTCACAATCTTTTCTTTCTTTAATAGGAACAGCAGGCAGATCACTCCCATTTGCTTTGTTGCTGTTCGCTCTGTTTCATCGTGGTGTAAGGGTTGCTATGCATCGCTCTCTTCTCTTTGAAATACTGAGGTCGTTCACAAAGTTTGGTATATTTGAGAGGCAGAAAGTCACCTCTTGGCTCCCCCCAGCTGCCAGACTCAATCAATTGATTTCCAGACTAAAATCTTGCGGTGATGCAGCCTGCAGTGAGGCTGAGGAGTACAGAAACGACGGATTTAGAAAGCTCAATCATTCAATTCTCTACTCTTTTCTCTCATTCTGCCTCTTCCTCTCTAAAGCGGAGGCCGTCTTGTGGCAGACAGGTCGACTTGACATCAGGTTTGCACCACACCGACTCAGGCATGGCTGTCTGTCTGTCTGTCTGTCTCTCCATCATCAGGCAGACAGGTTAGCAGC
Organism: Oplegnathus fasciatus; assembly: GCA_003416845.1. Classification (NCBI taxonomy): domain Eukaryota; kingdom Metazoa; phylum Chordata; class Actinopteri; order Centrarchiformes; family Oplegnathidae; genus Oplegnathus; species Oplegnathus fasciatus. The sequence continues at coordinate 654,728 of NTHP01000329.1, forward strand.
AGAACGACAGGCATAAAGCACCACCGGCAAAGTCCTCACAGCTCCTCGCGCCAAACCAACTACACGGCCAAACTTTATGGATCTGTATCATGAGAACTTAAACGCACAAAGGAAGACATATTACCTATGAAATCATATAGATGGCCATTCGAGAGCACAAATACAGTAACGCTCACTTAATTGTTCACTCACCACTTTTTTTGAATAGCTTGTTCTGAATTCATTGGTCAAACGGCACTGAGCTGAGAGAAAAGGCCATTTAAGAGACAGTTTTAGTCTTTAATAGTTATCAAATAAATAAAGCTCCAAACCCTTTATTTTATTTTGGTTTTAAATAAAGTCCTTAAATTCTCTTTCAGTCTCCAAATTCCACTAATTTTACTCAGTTTGGTGTCAGGGTCAGAGGTCTGACTGCCTTGCTCAAGGACCATTGTTTATTGTTGCAATTGTGAAGGATTACAGGTCTTATTTAAGAATCCTGAGCAGAGTGCCTCAAGTATTTTGGGGGGTATTTCATGCCTTTATTAGAGTTGACAGTGGAGAGATTACAGAACATGAAGCAAAGACAACAACAAAGGCCCCGGACAGACTTAAAGCAGGGAACGCTGCTGTTCATGGTCGGCACCTTCAACCACTAAGCCACCAGGACCATATTATTACACAAAAGAAACACACCATAAATAAGTTGCTGTTTCAGAAAATGACTAAAAAAAAAAAGTCCCAGAGAAGCAGGAGAGAAAACACTTCCAACCCAGAGTCCAAAGAAGTCTGTTTCTGCTCATCAGCACACGTTATTGAATTGTTTCAGTTCCAGGTGTGATATCACTGTCCACATCTGGAACGCTGACAGATGAGTACAAACTCTTTGGTGCTGGTTCATGAAGTTGAATTTAAATCACTCTCTTTCTGCCTCCCACATTAATCTCCGGGAGGAATCTGACTGAAAGTGCAGCCTGTGAATGTTTGCTGAAAATGGAGTTTCTGGTAGCTTTATGTCCAAATCCAACTCAAAAACTTGAATGAGTGCCACTGTTTCTAGTCAGAAGTACAGTCCTTTTTTCTGTTCTTTCTTCCCCCCCCCTCCCTCTTCCCTATCTTTTTGCCAGAGTTGTCATGGGTTCCTGTGGGTGTGGAGAAGAGGAAATAAATGGCAGCAGATCTCCATGTGACTTTTGTCTATTTCTGCTTCTTTGCATACTATTTGTGTATCTCTTTGTCTCCAGTCGTGCCAGTCAGTCTCTTACTGAATGTGCGCTCCAATTAATTTAATTTAATTGTTAGAGAACACTTCCACTCAAATCTGTCAGATCAACACCAGGTGATACAAATCTTCAGTTTTTAAAACAGAACTGCAAAGTCATTTCCGCAATTTAATAAAACTGTCCAACATCAATTCCTTTAAGACTGATAAAATGTTAAAGAAACTGTCAAAACTTTAAAAACACAAATCCTCCAAACTTCCACTGATAAAATTTGATCTTCAAAAGCTCAACCTACTTTTTTTTTTTCTTCCGTTCATAAAACATCTAAAGCAACTACTTTTTAAAAGAACATCCCTTCATAAAACCTCCAGCTGAAAAACCCTCACAGGCCTCAAAACGTGGTGCCTACTGTATGCAGGTAGCTCCATCAGTGGGTAGTGATATCAGTGTGTGTGGGTGTGTGTGTGTGTGTGTTATAAATCCACACCCTCTATTGAACTGCATTCATCCATACTGCCTCATCACCCCTATCTCCCTCTACCTGTTGACTCATGTTCATCCATCCCTCCGCCTTCCTTCCAAACTTTCCATACACCGCTCAAGTCTCTGGCTGCGTCCCAGTCCGCGAGCTGGATCCTCCAAAGTCTGTATTTCTAGACCGAACACGTCAGAATGGATCTGTCTGATCTAAAAGGCTGAGAAATGCAGCCTTTGTGTCTTCTGTCCTGTATTTCCTCCAATCTTCCTTATTCCCTTTCATACCTCATCCCTCCTTCCTCTCCTCCCTACGCCCACAAATGACATACCTTTACATGTGTGTGTGGCAGTGTGTGTTTCTATAATATGTGTATATTGGTCAGTTTTGCAGCAAAGTGTGTGCATTCTGTGTGTGTCTGTGTGTGTGTCCACACCCACATTCACCTGAGGCTGCCTATTTTCCTGTCAGCAGTTGAGACTTCTCTGAAATCAACCGCTCCCCCACACACACACACACACACACACACACACACACACACACACACACAATTATCAGGAACTATAAAGTATCGTATCAGTGATGTGACTAAGCCTTGACGACATCACATCACATTATGGCCTGTAGTTGCAGGGTGTGTTTTTGTATATATGTGTGTATGTGTGTTTGATGTAATTGTGCACAGTTACTCTCAGATCAAAACAACTCATGTGTGGGAAAAGCCTGTATTTTATTCTCCTCTCACACACTCACACACACACACACACACACACACACACACACACAGAGTTAATTATATATAGACATGACTGATTATAAAACACAGTAATGCAGTCATTAAACCACTGTAAACCACTGTTTACTATGGAGTGTGTGTGTGCATGTAGAAATTGAACACGGCTGCAGCTCACTGTTGAAAGCTATTTGCTATTCTACACACACACACACACACACACACTGCTTGTCTCAGTTCACCTTCAGTACACACAGCACACAAATGCATAAACACATAACCACACACACATTTTCACTCAATACGAAAGAAGGAGGGCAGGTCGACTGTTGTTTTGAGTGGCATTTTCCTTTAAAGTCGAGTTAACGAGGAGAATAAATTCAATGCTCACACACTAATAAAATCCTTGCGAAACAGCGAATTACATCAGGGGGAGCTACACCGACAAATAGAGAGAAAGAACAGAGGGCAAATGGGAGAAAAAGAGGAAGAGGAAGAAGAAGAGAGGAGTGGATGGAGAAATATTTAGTAAGAGAGGGGGGGAGAAAAGAAGTGACTGAGGAGAGAAAAGAGAGAAGAAAGGATGGAAAACAGAAAAGACAGTCAGAGAGAGTGAGAGTGAAGGGACGTACTGAGCATGGCAGGATGGACGGGTTAGATGAGAGCAGAGATAGAGGAGTGTGGAAGGTCGATGGCTCATAATGTCACTCCTGATATAGCTGAGACAGAAATCAATAAGCTGTCTGTCTCTCTCCAGCAGAACTTGAAGGTCCCATGAAGCTGCTTCAGGATGGAGATTTTCTTCTGGGCTGTGACGCGTTTCTTATATCAAACAGGAATCTTGGGACGGGACGTAATAAGGCCAAAGATTTAAATCTCTTTTTGGGGATGATTCACAATTTTAACAGATTTTTTTTCTTCACTAATGCAGAAATATTAAAACATGACTTGTGAGGCTCTGTATTTGTCCCATCGAGCTGTGGACTGTCAGTACCGTACGCCTCAGATAAGCAGGGAACAGAAATCCAATTTAAGCTTCAGGAGAGACAGAACAGAAACTGAAAGTCTGCTCACTAATTCACCTGCACCCACAGTGACAAAATAAACTTTTGTGAACGTTATAATAACTCCATTTTCAGACATTTTCCACAGATAGCAAAACCAAAACTAAACAGAGTCGTCCCTAAGATGTAGTATAACTTGGGGACCGGGTTCGAAAGTATTTTATAGAATCTGAATCATTTTGAATGCCTTGTCAACTCTTTTTTAGCTAGTTGGTTTGGTGGGGAATGACGAGATCTCTAAAAAGTATGCACATTTTTTTATTTCATTCAGTATCATACGTAAATCGGTGTTATGTGACATCCATCAACCCTGGGTCATTTTTCCTTTTACACAGTGGAAATAATATTAATTCTACTTTAACATTCAGTAACTATCGACTAAATAAATGGCCGGTCACAGACATGTCACAGATTACGGTGCAACACCAGCGGTAGTCCGAGGCCGAGCACTCGACCTTCTCAACTTATCAAAAACGCCACAAGTTCTTCCTTTAACATGATGCACATTAGATAAATATTCAAACAACGGCCTTGTCGTTCTGCCCTTTGTCGTACCCTCCCGCAAATACTGCATTTCTCAGAGTTAGCACGTGTCCGTCGGTCACCTGTTTGTTTTCTTTGCAAACGCCTGTAGAGTCAGAAAGAAGCAAAAGAGAAGAGAGAATAAAAAGAAGCAAACAGAGATTGCAGATGAAACGTTCGATAAGGGATTCGCTGGCTATCAGAACCCATCCCTAAACACAACACATGCTGCCAGATAAAACAAGTCCACACTAAAGCAGCTAAATCTGAAATATTTTCCACCTTGTTTTGACCTTCCATCCACACTAAGTCAACGTTTCTCTCACCCAAATACTGAGCTTCTAAAAAAAAAAAAAAA
>NTHP01000330.1:10936-24116 GCA_003416845.1 Oplegnathus fasciatus
AACCCGACTCTTCCCATCAGGCTCCTGCAGGGAGAGGCCTGCTCGGAGGGTTGTCACACCTTTAAAAAACAAAACACCAAAAAATAAAAACAAACTAAACACTTGATCTTTGGCCAAAGACAAAGTCAGAAGATCATCCCTGGTGATCTTCTGGCAGGATCCTGAAAGGGGGTCAGGTGCAGTGGAGGACAAGACAGCACTGCTGTCTCGTAGAGTCTGTGGTGACCTGGAGGAGCCCTCTCTCAGAGACTCCATGAGGGCCGATGCATGTGCTGAGGAAGGAAACAAATGTTTAGATCACAGTCAGTGATATTACAGTTGACTCATGCACTGACTCACATAATAAATCATACTTAGGGACTGACTGAAACTGTTAACTAGGATGGCTTCTCCTTGATAGGGCAGACTGAGAGAGGCCTGCAGAAAAATCAGATTATGTTGTACATACATGAATAAACCCAGGAGTAGAGAAACCATATAGAACATTTGTAAAACCTAATTTTTCTTGTATTGTCTAAAGTGTTGAGGCAACGCTGCCACCCTGTGACTGACAAGTGCCATGAGCCATTGACAGGACAGAATATTCAAATACAATAAAACATTCCCAGTTCATCAGGTACACCAAGCTAAAACTAATAGAGTCTAATACCACAAATCTGCAATAAGTCCTTCCTTCATGAAGGTTAGAATGGTTTGTGTGCCACGTTCATGGATGTCTTGAACATGGTTCACCATGCTCTGCCACTTGGCCTCCATCACATCTGGATCTCCATTAAGAGGGGAAGCTGCAGTCCAGTACAGGTGGTTAATAACAGCTGGCCTCCACAGCTTCAGGTCCTCACACTCCCTCTCCTTTGCAGCATCCAAGGCTTTCCCTAGACCAGTTTTGGAACAGAAACAAAATGTGAAAAAAAGAAAATGTCATTATAGCAACAGCCAACCTGAACGAAACTACCAACATCAACATACATATTTTTACCAATATGCCAGATGTCAAAGAAATGGTTTGTTCCCTCTGGACACAACTCCTCCCACACCCACTTGGCAACTTAAAGAGTAGAAAACTCTTGTGTGTCTTTATCTGGCGGTTTCTGTCTGTCTGAGAGCTGGCTGACACTTGCATGTGTTGCTCCTTAATAAACTCTGCTGTGCTTCAGACCCTCTACCTCACACCAGGTGCTGCTCGTGACCTCTGAGCTCAGTGATACGACTGAATGATGTTTTTTACAAATAAACTACTATCTGATTATGACACTATTTGGTGATACACATTCTAAAATTAAAATAATTCGTACTTGAGGTCAGGATGAGATTAAGGAAGAGGTTCCTCATCAGATGACCAGCTCATTATTTCCTGAGACATCACCCCATATATGTACTATAGAGTTCTGCATATTGGCAAAGAACCACTTCTTTAGATGAAGTTGCAGGAGATAAAATCAAAACACGTTATGAACCTGAGTTTACATCACCATCATTTCATTATGCTTCTGCCGGCGATAGCTGTGCACCATGTGACGAAGCTCTCTATCAGTCCTCTGTACTCCTGTAAAAATAGTCTGAGTGAAGACAGCATGTTTCTCAGTGGAAATTATTCACTGGAATCAAACATGTCAATATAGTGATAAATTCCATTTTTCCCAAAAAAATACACTTTTATTAAATTCCTTCAAAGTCTTCACTTCATACAGTATATTATATGAGTCTGGACAGACATGCTGTAAACTGCAAATTGACTGGTTGGCGGAGGCATGTGAGTAACGTGATCAATACATCAACATTTGCATCTTCTGCATGCTTCATTCAAACAGTTGAAACACATTTGGCTTACAATTTTTGCATTTTTGCCATGAATGCATTCCTGTCTTTATCATTAATAAGTACAGAAATGCACATCACAAGTAGCTGGAGCATTAACAAATTGCGATAATAAAGCATGAAATACTGACAGCTCTGATCACATAAATTCCACCTCCACAAAAAAAAGGAAGTTCAGTGCTTAGATGGTTATAGAGAGTTTTTAGTTTTTATGATAAAAAATCCATCTGGTCACTTTGCAATAAAGGACCGAAAAAATTGTACTTAGCAATTTTTAATATTCAATCATTTCCCCTTTTTAAGGTTACGCTGTTTGTGGCGTGTAGAATTCTTCATCCCAGTCAAAATTCAGCATGTTCAGAACACCTGTAAGCTCTTCCAAGACGCTCTCTTGAGCCCTTTGCCTGTTCTCATCTGTGCACGTTGCAGATGTTGGTCGTGCTTGCTCTCTCACTCCTGTCTCATTTTTAAGCAAGTTGCTCACACTTTCAGCTTCGGCACAGTTGCCATAGGCCCACTTCTGTGTTTCACGTGTTGTCAAACCAAACAAATTCCCACATGATCTGCAAGGAGGCATTTGTCGTCCATCGCTGAGGCGAAAAGCCTCGCACCTGACCTGCTTTGGAAGTTGGATGGTTCCATCAAAATATGGCTTTTTGACCTTCTCTGGATAGTAGGTCATCACTGCACCGGCTACGTAACTGTCCCAGGCGCTAAGACAGGATGCAGCAATAATGATTTTCCCGGGATTACAGCCAGAAGTGGACATGGAGACTCCGTAGTACCTGACTGAATTTGGGTTTGCTTTGTTCTGAGAGACACAGATGGTGGAGGAGACCAGATGATGTTTTCTTGTTTTAGGCTGCTCCAGTTGACGGATGAGTTCTTGCAGCTTTTGTTTTATTTTGTTTTCATTCTTTTGTCCCATCAGGTCAACAATCTGCAAGCAATCACAAATATGATCAGGCTGCTGTAATCCCCACAAATGGTATCATTTACTGAGTCATGCTTTGTGTTTGTAAAATGCAGTGATGTACATTAATAGTAAACTGTATTATCTGAGGATGTTTAGATAAAGTAGTGATTCTACACAACTTGATGAGGAAGAATTGTGTTAACTTTTGAAAAAGTGTGATCTTACCATGTCGAGCACACATGAAATGGGACTCCGCTTGGGTAGTTGAGAGGAATAGAGTTCAAAAGGCCGAGGGTAGCAGTCCCTCAACGCATTAAGCATCTCGTCATCTGTCACAATATCTTCTGGGGAATATGATGGAGTGTTGATCTCTCCCAAAAAGAAGATGCTGTGAAGAATCTGTAAAGTCAAAACACATTGAAAAAGATAAAATTTTCTATTTAGAGAAGCATTATGTGTACAAAATACACTCTGACAGGGCCATGCATTATGTCTAAAAACAGAAAATGTTAAAAAGTTCCCCATCAGACGTACCTCATCCACTAACTCTGAAGGATGATCTGGACTCAGTTCCACCATGAAATCGATAATCGTTAAAGCATTCCTTCTGAAAAAGTCTTTTGTTTTCAGACGTTCTTCTTCTCTAAAATAATTAACATAAATAGTTTTTAGGGAACTAAAAAGCAGAATGCAGCAATAACAACTTGTGGTTCAGTAAATCAGCTGACTCACATTGTTATCCTCTGTTCAGCAGCCTGAAATGATACACCACACATTACAACAATTACACATTTCACTGACAACAGAAATGAAATTAGCAATGTAGAATTGAATCATAATGATATAAAATATTGGTCAAGGAAACCACATAAAAAAGCAGCTACTCACCATTGTAAGTTATGAGTAAATGAAACAGAAAGAAAGAAATGAAGCCCTGCCTCCTGATTCAAACTGCCCCTCCTCAGTTGCTTCCATGATGTGGTTGACAGTTTAAATAAGATATCAATACTACATGGCGTACAATACAATTACATCTATTGAATACATCCACTGTTTTACTGGGGTGTCACAGTACTGGTTTGCTCACTACTGAATAGAGCAGTACGTAACTGTACAAGGAAGAAGGAAGTGCCAGTGGAAACACATGAAAAGCACAGGCACAAATGTCAGATGCTAAATTGCTCCTGAAATTAAATTCTGTTCACACCAAGAACAGATAAATTGCTTGAGAAAATACAAAAAGACACTAGCATGAATGCAAAATATCAACACTTTATTATTCGAGAATTACTTTTCACTTGTGCAAGTGAGAGGATGTCTGCTGTCGGGTGGAATAGGATCTGCATCACCTCAGACCTCCCTCCTGCATGTATTTTGTCATATTAGACTAACGTTACTTTCATGTGTCGTCGTTTGGGGCTTTGCTGCTTTGCTTCAGTGTCCCCCACAAGCATGAAGCACGGCCAAGAAAGCAGTGGCAACTGCCGGCACAGTGCAGTAGTGCCCTTGCCTTACAAAAGTTGGAACAAACTTTGAAATTAGGCCGTGTAGATCTAATATGAGTGACGACTCAGCAACTGGATTGCTAATTTCTCGCCTGAAATTTGTTCAGAAACTGATTTTGGTGGACCGCTAAGGTGAAATAAGTGAAAGTTCAAGTAGCCTACTTCATACAACGGAACCCTACAACTCATGCTCAAACCCCATTGGCTCACAGAATTAGGGGCCTCAGGAGGGAGGACTGCAGGGGCCCCTTATCTCATGCAGACATGTGTACAGATAGACCTCGGGTGGGACCCGACACCCTGCCCATTTGCCCTCCAACTTAAAAAGTGCCAATCAATGATCCCAAATCAACCAAAGTTTAATACTGCACATTGGTTTTTCATTTGAACCATCAGTAAACTCAATGTAATGTTCTCAAAATAACTTGAATATGTATTAGTACACTCTCTTTCACCATTTACTGAGGTTTTAGTTTACATGTTCTCATTAGATTTTTTTAAAATCACCAGAATGTCTTGTGGAGCGTGGATGTTGAATAATTCAGATTGCAACTGCAGGCCTATATGTCATGTATTTACCTCAGAATATTATACCACTGCAACATGGCAAATAATTAAGTGCAACATCTTTGTCACCACATCATTTTACCAACATTAACATTATCTCATGCCCTTGGTCTGCTTTTGGGAGACTAACCCTAAATGACAGGGTTGTTTGGCTAATCGCACCTAAAAACAAAGAAAAGCACAAATATTTAAGATCTGCACCCTGTGTGTGCTCATGCCAAGTGTGGGGTTAAAGTAAATTATCTCTTCAAAGAGACACGACATAACTTTGCTTTTTTTCTAAATGAATGTCAGTGAAAGGGTGCCTTTTTTTTTTCTTGAGACTCTGCCCCCCAAAATGTCTGTGCACGCCCCTTATCTCACGACCTGTTCACGCTCTGTTCATGTAATGTGAAACAACCATACTTACATTTAAGAAGTTCACATTTCTAAAATTTGATTAGTAAACAAACCATGAGGTATAAATACTGGAGCCATGTTTTCCATAATCACCTAATCATAGTTAACAAAATCTGGAATAGATGGAATAAGTGTGGTTTTGACCTGTTGCTGCAAAGTGCGAGAAAAATACAAACAAGGGAATAAAAGGTGTTCCTTCAGTTGGTGTTTTGATGATGGTGGTGGAGAGCACTGTCTGACAGGCCGCTCCAAAATCTCTCATAGGTGTTCAGGCCATAACATATGATTCACATCATGTTCATAAAACCATTCACTGACCCCTTATTCCAGACATGAAAGCAGCATTCATCACATTTGTCCACTGATTCATTCAGGTTTTTCCTTTAATCTGTCACCCTCTGCATGAAGTCCATAAAAAGTCCACAACTTTGTGCTTAGATTGAAAACCACGGAGTCATTATTTCATGGATCATATAAAAACAGACAGCTTTTTAATAAAGGACACACACAGAACATATATACAACATGAAAACATTGTGTACTGGCATGATACATGCAATATTGGGGTATATTGTTGTTAAAGGACACCTCGGCAGAACGCAGGGGGTGAACTGGCATCTTCCCAGGTACAAGTCCACTCTCCATACTGTGGTCTGTGCTGGACTTGAACCGGCGACCCCAGCCCAAGCCTCAGTCCCCACAGACTGAGCTACTACCGCTCCAAACTGCATGCACAACGTAAGTCACGCTTTATAAACATAATGTAATATAAACATGTCATGTAAAAAACAAAAAACAAAAAGCATCATTTGACGACTCCTGGGAGGGGACAGCAAGAGAGAGAGAGAGAGAGAGAGAGAGAGATGAGTCAAATTAGATCGCTCAACACAGAATAAATATGAGTGTGACACAGAAAAGAAGTGTTTGGGCCAAAACCAGGCAAAACAGTCTTTCTTAAAGTAAACTTGATGTAGCATATGATGGGGTGTTTGTTACAAACCCTGCCTCTTTCACATGCATGAGCTCATAAATACCTCAAACAGAGCCTGAGCAAGTTTAAACTGTTTTGTGGTTCTGTGAAGCCATTAGTAAGACGGTCAGGCTGTAAATTTCCTACAGCTGTAGTGAGTCACTGTCATGTGTCTCGCGTGGTTCCAAGGAAACTGATTAGTCAGAAGTTGGATGGCCCACCCCCTCACTTTTTCAAACATTTTCTTTATGAAGCTCTCTGAGTAAAAGCCTTACCACATACGTAGTAATCCTGAGTTTTTGCCAAACAGTTTGTAAAAGTGAGCTTACAAGCCTGGAACTGAATGTACAAACAGAGTTTGCGAGCAGAAACCTAAAAGTTCAGATTTAAAACATTTTGCCCGCAAGCACAGACGTTCATATACACGCTTTCAAAACAGAGTTTTGCAGGTACAAAACTCAGTTTTCAAGCACACCTTCCTAAATGTTTAAAGTTGCAGTCTGCAATTCTAATCCAATACACTTTTTGTCAAGACAGAGATACCCACCTGTGTTGTGTCTGGCGAATTTGAGTTTCTCCAGGAATCTGGACTTTTTTGCTGTCACCAGTTTATGATGCGCTTGGTCCAAACTCCTCCCCACAGCGCCCTGCCTCACTTTTGTCCAGTCCTTCTTGGTCTACACACAACAGACAATATCAAACAATCGTTGTCAGTGCCCACAGGTGATTAATAATCAAATCCCTGCTTGTTCCCAGCTACTTAACTGTAACATCTCACCATATGTTTGAAGGCCTCCCCATCATAATAGCTCTTGGATGCTGGATACTCTATTCCCTCATTACGTAGCTGGTTCAGGCTTGAAGCCACCAAATGCATGTCCTCTCCATCGTAGCCATACACCTTTTTGTCCTCACAGGTCATCAGGACCAGCTGGTCACACGGGCACGAGGTCCCCTCCACCACACCTACAACCTGCATGCTTACTGTCTCCGGAAGGTAGAATTTTCCCCACCCATTCACCTCGTCATCTTTCCCTCTGTAAATGGTGTCATGCAGGTCTCCTATCGTCCATCTGGCACCAGCTGGACTCTTTAAGACCAAAGTCTTGTGTTTATATGTGGATACAAGGTCTGACACCCATCTCAGGTAATCTACACCTGTAACACATGNCAGACAAGAGGAGAGTTTGATGGAATATGGAAAATACTTATTTTGGCAAGGTTTTAAGATGTGTGAGGCAAAGATGTGTTCAATCTACCTTTTTTTCCGTTGCTCTGCGGGAAATCAGATAGATCAAGTGGCTGACCAGCCGACCTGAAAGGAAGAAAAGTGAGAGAGTTCACAAAAACAGAGCTGATACTCACAGAGGTATTTACTGGACCATTGTAAGAAGAATATGCTGTAGATGATCGTAGGACAAGATATACATGTAAAAGTGACAAAATGGTGACTTGGCTCAGTATAACATTATTCACCCTGCTGACATCAGAGAGTCTGACACAGTTGAATCCTTCAAATCTTAACTCATCTTTTCACCTTAACTTTCAGATTGTTATTTATTCTTATGGTGACTCTAGTGCTCCCGTACCTGTGTTACCATTAACTGTCCAGCGGGTCGGTCTCAGTCTCAATGTACAGCACTTAATGCCAAAGTAATTACAATCCACATCACCGCTCTAACCTCCTGTTTGTGTGTTCAACAGCCATGAGCACACGAGCTGTATGACTCTGTCTCCCCTACACTCTCTTTTTCAGTACCGATGTTCCTCTTCACTCAACCATCAGCCATGGATCATATAAAAACATACAGCTTATTAATAAAGGACACACACAGAACGTATATACAACATAAAAACATTGTCTACTGGCATGATACATGCAATATTTGGGTATATTGTTGTTCAAGGACACCTCGGCAGAACGCAGGGGGTGAACTGGCATCTCCCCAGGTACAAGTCCACTCTCCATACTGTGGTCTGTGCTGGACTTGAACCGGCGACCCCAAGCCCAAGCCTCAGTCCCCACAGACTGAGCTACTACCGCTCCAAACTGCATGCACAACGTAAGTCACGCTTTATAAACATAATGTAATATAAACATGTCTTGTAAAAAACTCTCTCACATCTTGGGACCTTATCTCTCTCTTTCTCTCTCTGTCCTTTCTCCAGAGTCCGTGTGTCAGTTTGGTTCATGGCTCTCGTCTGTACTCATCCACACTTCTCTGTTTTAGGTCTTCATCCTCCAGGAGACACAGTCACCGTTAGCGCCGTCTTTGTTCATAACTCTTCTGACATCAAATGTTGTCTGCAATTACCTGCTTCAGCGTGCTTCTTCTTGTCTCTTCTCCCTCTGTGTGTACGTCTATCTTTCCAGGTCTTCGTGGCACAGAGGAGGTTTCGGGTCCAGGTCCTACCAGTGCACAGAGCACTGATACTAGCCTGAATGTGGCTGCTACCAATACAAGTTGAAATGATTAGATGCTGTGACTCATGAAAATCAGATTGACCATGTCATAGTAATGGTAAAAACACAATAATAGGAAACAGAAGTGAAATTTCAAAGCTGTAACAATATAAAATTATAAGTTCCTCTAATTTGGAGTAAATTAACAGAAGAAAAAACTACAGAAATTAAGTTAAATTATCCAACAAAGTTTTATTGATTATGCAGGCTTTCATCGTCTGGGAGATTCAGCCAGCGTTTGCTCCGTTGTTCTTAACATCCTACGGTGTTCGCAGTTCCCATCTTCATCCTGCTTCTTCTTCTGTGTGAATAATATCCCTGAGTCTCCACCCCTGTGTGTAAATGTGGTATGTCCCCTTTCCAGGTCTTCATGGCACAGGGGAGGTTTAGTGGACCTGGTCCTACCAGTGCTCATTGGCACCTGGAAATTGCTCAACATCTTCTTTGATCCACATTCTTCACTCCGAATTTGTTGTTTATGTCAGTTCTCTGAAACTCATCCATGGCCATATTGTTTCATTGTTTTTTACAGAGATATTGTTTTATTGTTACGAATATATTGTTTCTTTTGTAAAATATTTGTATTTCATTCTATAGTATATTTTATTCAGTTTTTTTACTATTTGTTAGTTGCTTTCTGGAGCTTGGCACAAACAAATGTCACTACATATACTGGGTATGACTGTATGTGACAAATAAAACGTGATTTAATTTATTTGAAGACTTTTACACACTGTCTGAAACCTCTCATTTCAATTAACTCAATGTGATTTGTCAACATGAGCGATATAAATGAAATTAACTTGACCGTTGAATTTCTCAAAATGTTCTTCTTCAAAGCTTTGAGCTTTGTATAACTTAATACACCTTTCTTCCAGGTATTTTGTTATATATCATTGCTCCTTTAAACCCCCCTGAACAGAACAGAAAACTGGTTCTTACGGGCAGCAGTTCACTGGACCATTCGCCATCATGTTCTCTGTCACCTAGAAAACAAAAGTTGTATTGTTAAAGGTAATGGTGGAAAAACACTCAAAACCTTTACACAAGCCCTGAAAGTACTGATACTACAATGGAATAATATAAAAATATTACCAAAGAATCTGAATCTAAAAACACTAGGCAACATACTGTATCAATAGAAAGCAACCAAATTAAATCTGACAGATACATTTTAATGAATACAACAAAATACTCTATTATAGAGGTGTCCTGTTGACCTATGGTTAAAATGCAGGCCTTATAGTCCTTTATAGGTCCCATATAGGGACCTTTGTTACATGACATACCCTTCCCCATGTTTGTCTGTCTTTACTATGTGTCAATTAAAAAAAAACCAAAAAATAAAAACAATAATAAAAATTGACAAAATGAAAGTACTCAGCTAAAGTGGAACTACAAATTACTTACCTAATGTGTCATTTTAATGTTGCATATTTGTAGCAAAATGTTAAAATGATCAGTAAATTAGACAATTAAAAATTTCACCAATGAATAAATCAATGAATTTTTAATTTTTCTTATAACAGCACAGACATTAATACAAACCAACAGGAGTTACTCACTTTCTGAGGCTTGGACCTCCTTTAATGTCGGGTGTAACTGTGGCAGCTGCAGGAGCTCTTTAAAGTAAACAGATAAACAGACGTTTTTAAATTCAAAAGTGGAAGAAACAAAAACTGTGAACTTTAAAGACAGTGAGTTGTGAGATGAAGACAGATTAGTAAATGGAACAACAAAAAGTATTTATAATAAGCATTTTACACATTCAATTGGTTTTTTATGTTTTCACGCCAGAATTATTGATTATTGGCACATTNAAAGGTCATTTACCAACGCTTTCATGAAAATATTGTTCGAACGGCATAATTTCAATATTAATGGTAACTAGTTGTAAAATTTGTATTTGAAATGTAACTTTTAAGTAACTGTCTCTTAAAATCAGAAGTCTATAATTATTCAGATGTAACACTAAAGTTCGTCTCTCTTTGCCACAAAGATCCAGAAGTCCCGAAAGATGTTTTTTTAAATTTATTTTTAAATATTAAATAAATATCTGTACGCACAAATTACTAGGCCATATCTTTCTGCGCATAAGATTTTAAAATGATATAGCCTATTGATCCTCCTTTCTTATGTTTTCACACAATGAAATAAAAGTTGGATATAAATCGGAATCTCTTTTAAATGCGAGTGTAGCGGAGTCTTTAGCTTTCTGTGCGTATATATTACGCATAATACATATGGCGTAACAACAAGGAGTCAGCAGAAAAATATTTCCCCTTCATTTCCTCTAAAGATCGACAGCCTCGGACGGCAGCCATTGTTCGTTGTTCTTTCTCATGATATCAAATGTGAAACTATAATCACATTTAACAAGTTTACATTTGAAAACAGTGTTTAGTAAGCTACATGAGAGGCACAAAAACAGTTTCACATAGTCACCGTTAATGTTAATGAATTGTTTTAACATAAATAGCCTATTTAAATCTGAAATAAATAAATCGAAAGTGTGAGACAAATCCTTAATCATTAACGTTTAATTTAAGTCAAATCAGAATAGTTACCACAGCTGAAGAGTAAATTGAAGCCTTTGCTGTCCTCGATGAAAATATCTCTGGTCACAGTTCGGGTGTGCTCTGGGTAAGATACTGACACTCTCGACATTCCCTGTGCTGTAATGTTGCATTTTAGTGACGTGTTGGTCTTGATTTCCCCAGGCAGGACATTACAAACAGGAACTGTGTTGTACTGCTAGTTTTTCTGTATGTTTTCTCCCTTTACTGTATAAATCAGTGTTATAGAGACTGATTATATAAAGTTGGAGACATACAAGAAAGAAGTCTTATGGTGATTGTTTTGTAAAGATTTGTATTTTATAATTACTGTATCACTATTATTTCAATACATTCAGATCACTTTTATTAATCTTTACTTCCTAATTTAAGTTATTTGCTTTTTTCAGTACCGGTGGCGGTCTTGTTCTCAGTTGTGTTGTAATCAACTAATGTTACGTTCTACAAATGCCTGTTTGAATGTGTCTATTCAATAAAGGAAAAATAAAACTTCACTGTACCACTGGGGTGAGACAGAGAGGCAGGTTGAGAGAGGGAGGAGAGAGAGATGAAAGACAGTTTCTTGATAAATACTTTGTTTGATTGGTGCTTGTGTGGGAATGCCAGCCCATGTCCTCAGCTGTGGAGAGTATGTGCTGCAGTAAGTAAAGTATATATTAATGCTGAGCGTTCAGTAGGTATCTAAATGTCATCTCTTTTAAATCATATACTGAATCTTTTATATGTAAAGTTGACTCTACCAATTAGAACTTGCATATAGTACAGCTAAGAAGATAAGCAGTAAACTAAAGACAATATTAAAACTGAGTAATTTTCTGTTACTCTATTATAAGTTGCCCATATTTACATCACTACCTATATCACACTTTTGATGGTGTTAATGATAAGACTATCAAGTTTAACTGTAGAAAAGGAAAGTAAAGAAGGCACAATTCCAGTACCAACTTTTACAGAGGAGCAATAGAAAGCATCCTGACTGGAAACATTACAAACTGGCATGGTTTGTGCACGGCCCAGGACAGGAGGGCTCTGCAGTGGGTGATTAAGCCCACCCAGAACATCATTGGTACCCATCTACCGAGCATGAGTGATATCAGTGAGGTGAGGTGCCTACGTAGAGCTCAAAGGATACTAAAAGACAATATCCACCCAGCAACAGCCTGTTCACCTTGCTGCTGTCTGGCAAGAGATACGCTGCCATACCACCAGACTCGAGAGCAGCTTCTTTCCTCAGGCTGTGAGACTCAACTCATCCTCATCCCTCACACTCCACCATAAATGAATGACAAGGAGCTTTCTGTTATGCTGGTTTTATACAACTATCAACCAAAGTCCTTCCATTTGCACTATAATTTAAAACACTCATATTACACTGATGTTACACATATTGTATATATTTTTTGAATGTATATGTATGTATATTTCTATATATACAGTATATACAGTATATGCCAGATGCTTTTTTTCAACTGAGTACAATAAACACAAGTAAATGGTGAAGATGTTCAAAATGCTCTCTTGCAATGTTGAGAAAACCTTTGTCACAACCCAGCTCAAGACTGGACAAAGGAGAGCAGACCACACATGAGCTGTAACTAGAAATAAGTATATTTTAACATGACTGAACAGAGTAGAAGCCAGGGGAGAGAGAGAGACTGGCTGACTGCCACCAGCTCATATCGTCTTGCAGCCAGTGAGCTGAATCTCCCTGACAACCCGACTCTTCCCATCAGGCTCCTGCAGGGAGAGGCCTGCTCGGAGGGTTGTCACACCTTTAAAAAACAAAACACCAAAAAATAAAAACAAACTAAACACTTGATCTTTGGCCAAAGACAAAGTCAGAAGATCATCCCTGGTGATCTTCTGGCAGGATCCTGAAAGGGGGTCAGGTGCAGTGGAGGACAAGACAGCACTGCTGTCTCGTAGAGTCTGTGGTGACCTGGAGGAGCCCTCTCTCAGAGACTC
>NTHP01000330.1:38811-89258 GCA_003416845.1 Oplegnathus fasciatus
CGCCACTTCCTGCCCCTGTGCTGCCTTCAAGTGCTCATCTAATGTCGCAGATACAAACGCTTTTATTGAAGCGTTGGTCTCGATTTCCCTCGGACAGGACCGGTGTTATACAAACAGGAACTGTATTGTTTTCTAAATCAGTGTTATACAGATTAATTATGTAAAGCTGGAGACGTACAAGGAAGAAGACTTCCCTCCCCAAGTTTCACTCATTTTAATGCACTTGTGTGGCCTATACATCACTTTCCATTTCCGAAACAACACGTATGGGCAACATTTGTGTAAATCGTGGCTTTCTTGGTTGTGTTTATAACTACCACGTTAATTCGTTATGTTGAGCTCCATCAGACGATGAGCCACGCTCAAGATGATTATTTAAAATCTTATTGTCCTAATGACAAATCTAATATTGTTAAAGCCTTGGTAGTCGTGGTGACAAAATTGGTAATGGGTAGGTGAAGACATGAGCTCCTATCTCACCGGCGTGAGATCTGATCTGATCTGAGCAGCTGGGTGGTATTTAGGATAGGAAGGGTTAGATGGATTCTGATGGTGTGCCAGTGGGCACACTCCAGAACCTGACTGGTGGTTTGTTTATACCGGATGGTTTAATCTCACTGCCATGTCAAACCACAATGCGACACATGCTGCTTGTGCATCAAGACAAAATGCCATGTGTGCTAAAATGTTAAAAAAATAGACTGTAGGTTTTCCTCCAGGAAACTGTCCCAACACTAACAAGTTGTCCAGAATTATGTCACATACATAATGGGGCACAGGCACTGTTCACACCACCATCAGTGTTCATGTCCATCTTTCGTAAAACTGAATTCTGGTGAGCTAGCTGGAGATTTCTGTGAGAAAAGTAAACCTCATGTTGTATCCCTGACCTTATCTTCTTGGTTATCTTTGCAGAGGGCCAAAATGTCTGACTTTGACCGCTACAAGGTGATGAAGGCCAAGAGGATGGTAAGTGTAACAGAGACACAAATCACCTCATTTAAGCAGGTTTCATTACTGTAAAACCGGTGGGCCAGCAAAACGACATAAGCTTAATCCAGGCTGTTCACCACGAACAAGTGAGAGGAAAAAAATAATATGATCTTGAGCATGCATGTAAATGTCAGTTGTACATTTCTTTACTTTAACATGTTGAAATTGTTAATAGCATGTTTACTCTTCTTATTGATATTAATGTAACATTTTTTTATCATTCAATTTATATTGAATGTAATTACTTTAAGTTTAATCAGCTTTAGCTGTTGCAACGTCCCTGTTCCCCTGGGACTAACTGTTTGAGTTTGGCTTAAATACTCTGTTTTCAATTTGTTCATGTTACATGTGGTGCAGTTTAGTACAGTGACCTCCATTTTACAACACCCTTATGGTCAAATATGAATTGAATTATAAGGGGTCCACTTCTATGAGATGGGTTAACATGATTTAGCTTCAAATATAGCCTGACTATTGTCCAGCTTGCTCTGTGAGGCAGGCCTTGTTACACTGCTTGTTGGATACAGCTGTGTTGAATGTGATCAGAGCCTTTTCACAGATGGCCGACTAAACAGCTGCATCTAATGAAATGAATGATGGGTCAGTTTGAGTTAATTGTGCCAGTGAGCAAACATTGACAACTGTTGGTGTCGTTGTCAATGCTCACCATTTGGTAGACAAATGAAAAGTGATTATTAATTTTCCAAGCTGCAGCTTGATTTAACAATGACGCTTCAGTTTAATGGGTGTAAAGTGTGGTGATCCTACAGCAGCCATTGAGTGTTTTTTAATTAATGCCCTTATTCTTTTTGTGTCTGCAGAGGAACAAGATCATCAAGCATGAGGTGAAGAAGCTCCAGAAGGAGGCAGCAAAGAAGTGAACAGTTTTCACAAAATAAATCTCCTGTTCAATTGTTCATCTGTGTCTTCTCTTCTTTTCTTTGCCCACTTGGCAAAACATGTAATGCCTCAATTAGAGATTTTTCCACTTCTGATGTCATTTATTATGAATAAATGTCATGCACTGGTAAATGCCAACTTTCATGTGTTACATTTCATGGAGACATTAATATTTAAAATCTGTTCGTGAACTGTGCTGGACAATATAATCTTGAACTGAACACAATGCAGTTTACACTACAGATTTCTTCAGATTGACAGGAAGTGGTATTTATTGGCACTCATTAGTCAGTCAACACTGTAGTAGAAGCTTTTTTTAGGCCAAATAAAAAGGTCCCATGAAATGATCTTGACTGCGGCTCAGCTGCACTTGTATCTTTTTGGGCTGGTATTAGAATTGATGATGAGCCCAGCTCAGCATGCAGAGTGTAGTCTGAAGTAGGTTGTGTTTCATCCAGGGGTGCAGTACTTCAGCCTGCTCTCTGGTGGTTCTCTGTTCAAACAGTCTTATTGAGTAGCTCGCTTCACATACAGATAACTGATTCAGTTTAAAATTCATGAAGCCAAAGGATGTGATTAAAGTATCTGCTGACATTCAGTAAGTTAAAAACAGGAACCGTAATAAAATAAAGTGGAAGGAAAGGCAAATGGGAGTTTATATAGTCTTACTCTAACCCACCCAATCTCTCAGTATGTGTTCTTTCCTGTACACATTTATATAATACTATGAAATATGACAAAAGATGATGGGTATGAACAGTCATCCAGACACATTTTAATGTTTGGGACAGTAGTTTTCTTCCAATATATGATCGTTGATGTTTTTTGAGGGAGTAGGAAAGAGTTTCTGAGCTGAGGACAGGTTCACCATCGGTTCAGATCATGCTCAGCCAAAAACAAGTGTTGGTTTTCTCCCCTCAGCACACCTAGAAACGTAAATAGTTCAAGAATGTATTTATGTTGAACTGAAAATCTTTGAAATGATTTCGGCTTTAAATACATAGTGCAGATGTACGTCAGACCTATTCAATTGCCAGCCGAATCAGAATCAGGCCCCTTAACTACCTCAATCCAGACCTTTAATCGTTCATAAATATGGAAAAAAAAAGTAAATCATTGTGTTTTTGTTTCTAAGTTTATGGGTGTTTACATTGTTTGACTATATTAAAAGATCATCATTTTATTAGTAGGCTAATTAGTAGTTATGTCTTAGTATTGATGTAGAATCCACTGAAGTGGTCTCCACTACAGCCCTGGTAGCATTTTAAGTGAGAGTGTGAGTTGTTCAATTTGAAATAGAATGGGAAATTCATATATAAAGCAAAAGACTGGACAAAACTATACTATTGTTTGGTTTGTGCTAAGAACCATTTTCTTAAACATCCACTAGATGGCAGTGTCAGCTAACAGAGCACATTGACCCCTTTGTCTTTAATTTTACTTACTTAAAAGAAGCAGAAAACCAAGGTAATCCCTTTCAGAAACATGTAGGTTGATCTGAGTCCCCTGAACACAATGCTAAGTCCTCTGTAGATTAAACACTGGGGTAAACTGTGCTGCCTGGTGGTGGTGATGGAAGGAAATGAACAATTATCAAATTGAACTGGTGTCACTTAAACAGAGCGCCACACAGTGCTGCTTGCCACCAATGGCTTTGACTTGAAACAGATGCTCATTAAAAGAATCTTTTTATAGAGCTGGTGCAGCCTGCAGCCCAGTCCTGGCTGAAGCAAACCAGCATGGTGGGAGATGTTGTCACCAGCCAAACAGGTTCTACTTCAGATCTCAGAGAGGAGCTGGTAAATATTACATAACAACACACTTGAACATTGCCCAGCTGGTTCAGTGCAGAGAACGGGGACACACAGTTAATGCCAACACAGCAGCGCCACTCACAAAGGCGTTGGATCCCTCCCTGGGAGCCCGAGAAATGTGACGGAGGATGGGCGAGAGGTGAAGGAGGCCTCAGGGCCAACTCACTTAGTGGTCTGACTGACAGCTTGCATGGATTTTATACAAGTATAAAATGTGAGAATGACCCGTTGTTCTTTTCTAGCCTGAGCCACATAATAAATATACATTTCTTCACCCTCACAGTTCATTAAAGCCTTAAATGACACCACACCTGAGCAGAGGTCAGGTGAAGATACAGATGAAGAACATTTTGTGTTATTATCACGGGGCCTGATAAACACGCTTTTCTCTCAGCGTAGTTCTGACGT
This sequence comes from Oplegnathus fasciatus, assembly GCA_003416845.1. Lineage (NCBI taxonomy): Eukaryota > Metazoa > Chordata > Actinopteri > Centrarchiformes > Oplegnathidae > Oplegnathus > Oplegnathus fasciatus. The sequence continues at coordinate 42,927 of NTHP01000330.1, forward strand.
CAGAGATGAATGGTACCGATGCGCAGTGATGATAGAGGTGTCATTCAGTAGTAACGACACCGGAAGACAGGACAATGGCCCTTTAAAATAAAAGCATAACACTTGAAGAGCGCCCATTTTATATTCTGCTGGGCAGCATAAAAAGTGGAGCTTTTTCAAGATGTTGATTCCATTGCCTATATTTACTCTATAGACTCTATGGACTATAAACATGTAGGTGGTTTGAGTTATTCCTTTCTCTTAGCTGTTCTTACTGAAAGCTAAAGACAAAGTGAAATATATTTTCCAAGTTTTACTTCAGTGTCTCTGTGTTAATTGCTCATTTATCTCTTGGTATATGCCAAAATATGTAAAAGAAGAAAATTATAATAAAAGATTTTGAGTGTTTTCACATTTAAAACCCTCTCTTTTCTCTTGCTGTAAAATATTTTCGATGTTTCATTGAACTCGGGAGCGTATACACACATTTATCCAATCAAATGTGATTCATTGCAATGAATTCTGTTAATTTTCCTCAACATTTTTCCAAAGTTGTAATATCTGAGGACCAAAATGATACAAAAACAGTAGGCACATGGAAGCACACACTGACTAGCATTTTCTGTTAAAACACGTTAATTTTCTCAAGCCCCAAAAGGTATGATAAATACACGAGGAAAGGAGCTGAAAAGGTCCATGTAACATATCACATTATTAGACAAACCCATGAGATTTATTCATATTTCAACAATACTTAAATCAATTATAAAAATAAAATAAAACAATCAAATCAAATAATTGCTCTTTACAACTCAAAAACTCCAAACTAACAATAAAGGATATTGTTATTCTACGCTTTTATTGTGAAAGCAGCACTTCCTGTCTCACCCTGCTACCTGTGTGTGTTTGACGCAGCTAAAAGCGCGAGAGAGGGGAGGAGGGAGGTTGAGTTGACAGTGTGACAGACTTACACGGGGACTCGTTGGAATAATCGCTGGCCGGTTTGCTGTCAGTCGGTACCGCCTGTTAAACTGAACACCGGAGGATTTCAGCCTCGTTAACCCGCAGCTCACCGCCCGGAGCCCCGCACACTCCCGCAGTTTGAGAGGGAACAGACAGGACGGCAGGCGCTGCTTGAGATTCCTGTGTGGTAAGTAGGACTGGTGTAGTGCGTGCAGGCTGACGGTGCGGGCCCGTGTAGTAATATCTGTCAAGTTCGCTGGGCTCCGTCGGATTTCAGCGGGGGACTTTTCTTGAATGCGCATCCTCCGAGGCGCAGTTTAGCATGCTGCCCGTGTCTTCATGTGTGTGCGCTTGTTGGCGCAGGCTGCTCCGCTCTGTCATGTTGTTGTGGATGCAGCCAGCAGGCATGTTGACAGCACAGGGGGGCTGCTGGGGGTCCCATATGGGCAGCAGCACCTATGCAGTGAAAATATAACTGATACAGTGTTGAATCAGCACAGCTTGAACACAACACTCCTTTGATATTCCAGTTAGGTGATGGTGTGGTGAAATATATATATTTATCACACTTGTCATGCAACTAATATTCCTATTATATCCAAGTAGGGAGTTTAAGTGTTGCTGTGATACTGTGTAGTGACTTCTTGATGGTATCTTTATTATAGTCCCAAAATAACCCCGTACAGACGAGATAATGTTGTGTTTGAGTACTGAAGAAATGTAATCATGTTACTGAGGACATTCTTCAAAGCTGCACATATTCAGTGTGTATACATACACATACTGAATCCTTCAATCACTATATTGTTCCTGTGTTGTTTCTAAAAGGACTTACCATATACTGTATATAGCACCTTATATTACAACCATTACTCCTGTGGTGTCACTATAATATTTCTCCAGGGATGTACAGTATTGTCATATTTGTATTGTATTCTAGTAGCATCCATTAGCAGTGGTTCCCAGCCTGGTTATCAGGATCAGGGGTCATGAGATTATTAGCTACTTAAAATTATGTTAATTTTAAGACTTTCCTCTAATCTCTGCTTTTTAATGGTATAATTTTAAGGCTTTTATTTTTAAAGAAATACTCAAACAAAACAAGTTGAACTGGTATCAACTGGTAGACTTATCCAACAACTCTTTGTACCTCAAGTATTAGATCTTTAATTGCTTACCATCTGCTGTGTGTCAAAACGTTTGCTTGTGAACTAACTGTGGTATCTTTGATATCTCAAACATATGTCCCAGGAAGCTGATTTTCCAGTTAAGCAGAGACTTGATAACTCCCAGTTCATATCTTGAATCTCACAGGCTATGAGAGTGGGCCAGCTATTATCACAGGTCCTTGACCTCATGTGTGTGTGTGTGTGTGTGTTTGTGTGTGCACACACACGCACACTACTACCTTGTAAATCAATACAGCGCCAGCACCTTGAACAGTTACACAACCAGGCTCAAAGCGTGCATGACTGGTACACTGCTGCATGTTGACATGTCACAAAGACCAGAAGGGTGGCTACTGGCTTTGTAATTAAAATACCAAAATGTTTTTCACATCCCATTTTCTCAACTTGTTATTTCACCCATCGCCTTCTTTAAACCGATCAAGTGATTACACGCACACTCTTGAGGTGAATAAGAGGTCTAGATTTAGGCTAGCAGATCCTGGTTTGACCCAGGCTCGCCACCACACTACAGCCCACGTTGGTCTCACCTAACCTGCCCTGTCAGCCTGACTAGTGTGTCAGAGCTGTCTGTGTGCATGTGTCTGTGATTGTGTGCACACGTGAAAGCAGTCACAAGTGTGTGTGTGTCCTTTCATGGCTTCAGTTTTTCCAAACATCAACACCTACATGTTGTCAGTGTCAGGCGTTCAGCAGACTTGAGGTTACTTTGGTCTGTGTGTGTGTGTGTGTGTGTGTGTGTGTGTGAGAGAGAGAGAGACAGAGCAGAGACAGATAGAGATGTCAGCCTCCTATTCTAAGAAAAATGACTCACTCTTTTCTCACAGGTACAATCCTCCAACTGAGGATCACTCAAAAGCCCCAAAGAGCTTTTTAGGCTTTTACAGTTTCATGTGAGAAACCACAGAGTGCTGGTGGGTTAGAGACGTTTTTAGTTTTTCATCTTACTGTATCTAGTTATGTTGATAGGCGTGTTCCCTGGCGACGGTTATTTGGTTTCCTGTTGTGTCTGTGAATCCAGGTGAGTGGGACACACCTAGGCGAGGATCACCATCCCAGGAATGTTCTTTGCCTGTACATTGTGTTTTTCTTTGCCGTGTCTTTGCTTTTGGCACGCAGGTAGATTCCTAGAGGAGGCCTCCGCCATGCCTCCCCTGGAGGCGTTGTTTCATAATCGGGGCTGTGAAGCAACATACTGTATGACGACAGTTGCTTCTGGTGAACAGAGCAGAGGGTCAGACGTGTGAGCGTGGCGGTATTTGAGATGAAGTAACTGAGGAGCAAAAAATATCAAATGACACAACAATGATGATGAAAAAACTCAAAATATAGCTGAGATCATCATACGTCACTGGACAACGCTGCAATATATTGACTACAGCTGAAATAATGGTCGATTAATTGATAAGTAGACAGACAGTAAATTCATCGTCAGTAGTTTTAATAATCGATTAATCATGAAGTCATTTAATCCAAAAATGCTAAATGTCTGCTGGTTCCAGATTCTCAGATGTGAGGATTTTCTGTGTTTCTCAGTTTGATGTTGTTAATTGAATATCGTTCAGTTTGGGACTGTTGGTCTGACAAAACATGATATAGGATTATAAAATAAAGTAAGAAATGTCTCATCCACACTTACATGAGTGAATTGCATCTATGCAAGAGGACTCTGAGTCAAATTCTACTCTTATCCAATGCCAGTGATTGTCCCCAAATATCCACGTGGAATATTGAATCATCAGCATATTTGATGATGTAGGCCACGCGTTGGGTTGTTCACATCTGTGTCAGCTAGTTTTAGTTTTAATTTAGCTTTTTTTTGTTGTTGTTGTAAATGAAGATTGGAAACTTTTTCATATCTTTGATTTCACAGTTATGACTGATTTTATTGTTAAATGATGTGCTAATATGCACACAGATGTCATTTTTAGTCACGTTTGGCAACGTTTGCAACATCAGTCGGTCGGTCGATCCACCACTTTGGTCTAGACTGAAATATCTCAATGATTTGCTGAAATGTCATGAAATTTTGCACAAACATTCATGATATTTTTCATCTAGCGCCATCATTAGGTCAAATGTATCCAATAATTTGGTTTAAATACCTGCAAAACTAGCAACATTCCCGTCAGCCTGAGCTGTACTTTTGTTTAGCGCTAATGAGCAAATGTTAGCATGCTAACACACTAAACTAAGATGTTGAACATAGTAAACACAATACCTGCTAATCAGCATGTTAACAATGTCAATGTGAGCATGTTAGCATGCTGATGTTAGCATTTTGCCCAAAGTGCCACAAAGTACAACCTCACAGAGCTGCTTGCATGGCTGTAGACTTTTTTTATTTAGTAGTTTTGGATGCAAATTAATTATAGAAACTGTTTGATTCCACTATTATTACTAATTCAGTTATTAAATGATACACTAACATGCAGATAATGTGGCCTTGAGGGTAACAGTTCATCATACAAGTTCATGACTCAGGGTTCAGCAGGATTTCCTCCAAAGCAGTGACTCAGTTTATTGTAGAGATTCATTGATGTGATACATCATCAATATGAATGGCTGGGTTTTGATTCCCTCTCTTGTTGTACTGTGTTCACCCTCAGATCACGAGAAGATGGGATTGAATTGAGCGGAGCACCGTCGGCGCAGCAGGACAAAGCTCACCTTCAAATCCCTGAAGCTACCTCGAGAGACCCACAGCTGGTCTAGTATCGACCGAACCACAAACCTCACCTAACTTCAACCTACGCAGGAGGAGATGGAGAACTGACCGGAGACCGGCAGGCACCAGAAGGCAGCAGCAGCCATGGCGGGGCTCAAACGCCATCATGATGGGAAGATTGCGGGGCTGTATGACCTGGACAAGACGCTGGGCCGTGGACACTTTGCTGTGGTCAAATTGGCCCGACATGTATTCACTGGGGAGAAGGTATGCTGGTCCGTGTCTGTACATGCAAGAGCAATGCTTTGATGCCCGAGATTGAACTTCCGCATTTTTAAATGGCTTTAAATAGATTTCTGCCTCACTCTTAGAAACAGACATACCAAAGAAGAGTGAGTAACACTAGAGATTTGAGTAATGTCATCTAATCTTAGATGATTGATTTGCAACATATTGTGTTGACCTTGGCTGTTGTGAATGTTTTAGCATCACATGATGGTCTCAATGTTGGCGTTTTCAACCTGACAAGACTTAATACTAAATAAATAAATGTTTTTGTTTGATAATCATCACAATGAATTTCTTATCGGCACTATGCATCAGCAATTAGCCGCTTCAGTCCAAAAGCATCATCAACATCTACGGTATGCAAAGATTGCCGCTGATGGTTGTAGATTAGGACGGATATCTATCGTCACATCTGTTTTTCTCATTATGCTCTTCTAGGTTGCAGTGAAGGTGATCGATAAAACTAAGCTGGACCCGGTTGCGCGGGGGCACCTTTTCCAGGAGGTGCGATGCATGAAGATGGTGCAGCATCCCAACGTGGTGCGCCTCTACGAGGTCATCGACACCGCCACCAAGCTCTACCTCATCTTGGAGCTGGGAGACGGAGGAGACATGTACGACTGCATCATGAAGCACGACGGAGGCCTCACTGAAGAGGTGAGTGGGATTGCGGGCAGCAGGGTGGCCATTAGGTTGCATAGACACACTGGCAGATGAAGGTTCATCCTACCCGCAGAAGTGTCCTTGACTTAGGAAGTCTCTACCATCTCCAGTGGTGCTTGAGATAGGGCAAGAGAAAGGAGATCAATAAAGTATCATATTAATATTAATTCTCCTGCAAGTGGATGAGAATCACTGAAGTTAAAGTCTCTAGGGAACAGAATTTGGATGTTGTTCTTTTGTTTGTTTCTGGTCGAGACCGTTTTGTGGAAATGCAGTGAAGGACAGTTCAAAGGTAGTTAGAAGCTCACCAATGCATTGCGCATACCGATTCTTTAAAGTTTATAAATTCCAGACACCAAGAGTCAACTGTGTGACATTGAGAGTTGTAGCATTACAAGTTAAGCAGGGAAAAGGGATGAGATCTTCTCAAACTCTGCAATGGCTTTTTATTGACTTTTTATGTACACTTACTGGTACAGAGTCTGGTAGCCAATAAGCAGTGAATGTGAAAGTTGTTTTTTTGCAGCCAAAATATGTTGAAATAAAAGTTGGTATGTTTTGTTCATTTGTTGTATGTTATACTGTGGAGAATTAGCTGAGAAACTGAAAATTCTCTCATTTTTTGTGACTTTAAAGGAAGATAAGGTGTAAGGAAATAGGCTTTTTCGCCTTCTTGTTCAGAGTTAGATGAGAAGATCGATACCACTCTAGCTTTTGTCTGTTAAGTATGGAGCTAGAGCCGGAAGACGGTTAGCATAGCTTAGCATAAGAACTGGAAACGGGGGGAAACAGCTAGCCTGACTCTGTCTAAAGGTAACAAAATCTGGCTACCAGCACTCACTAATTAATAACTAATTAATCTCTTTTGTTTTATCTGTCCAAAAACCAAAGTGTAAAAATGGCAAGTCAGACAGACAAGACAGATAAGGCTGCTGGCTGTAGCTTCATAGTCAATAGACAGACATGAAAGTGGTATCAGTCTTCTCATCTCTCAGCGAGAAAGTCAATATGTGTACCCCGAATTGTCAAGCTACTGTTTTAAAGTGTCAACAAAGGCATTGCACGAAAGGCTTTGCTAGATGTTGGTTAGCATGATGGAGTTTGCGTGTTCTCTTGGTGTTTATCCCACAAGCCAAACACAGAAGAGAGGAGAGGAGTCCGTCTTGTGTTTGCTGTCTCACAAACTCACAGGTATGTTACTATTGCTCTCCTCTCCAAGGTGGCCAAGTGTTACTTCGCCCAGATTGTCCACGCCATCTCCTACTGCCACCGGCTGCATGTGGTGCACAGGGACCTGAAGCCGGAGAACGTGGTGTTCTTCGAGAAGCAGGGCGTTGTCAAGCTCACCGACTTCGGCTTCAGCAACCGGTTTCAGCCTGGGAAAAAACTCAACACCTCCTGCGGCTCGCTGGCCTACTCTGCTCCTGAAATCCTGTTGGGGGACGAGTATGACGCTCCTGCTGTGGGTAAGTCTAAGGAACCGAAAGAGAGCCAGTTCTAGGTTACATAGCCGGGAGATATCTCTGCTGATTTATCAAAGTCAGGCAGTTATTACAGCTTTCACCTTTACTGGAATGGGACACAGTCCATAGTTCAGTTTGTGTTCCCAGAAGTAGAACATGATACACTCAGTCATCTACTGTAAATCAGCCTGGTTGAGTGATGCTTTCACATTCACGCACTATCAATCTGCCGATATGGCCCACTGATAGCTCTGCATACACTTTGACCACACTATATGACCTACAGTACTTTGGATGGTCCCTGCAGACACCCTGGCAGACTGGCAGCTTTTATGAGCGAGCTGATAAAAGGAGAGGAACTGCTCAAAGTTTGGAGTGTTAGCATATCTGGAACAGATTTGCAGTCCTACACCAGCCGTTTACTTTTGTCTGCAGTTTACAGTCACTGACAGTCATGGCCTTTGTGTGTATAATAAAATCTGATATCACATCAGGCTGAAATTGGCTTCCACAGCCCTCTCAGCACTCTCTTCTTCTGTGGTTGCAGCATACGCACACCTCAAGCAGCCTCACGACCATCACCACCTCCCCTTCCTCTCTCCCAACAATACTGGGACCAGTCCTTGCTGAGCCACAGCTTAGATATTAAATTAAAATGTAGTGGAAAAGAAATAAAACAGAGGCGTGCAGATTTGGGGGGAAAAGAAGCGTGGGGAGAAAAAAAAGGACAAGAGAAGAGCGAGAAAAAGCATCAGTAGTCCCTCTGTTTACCCAGAGGCCACTGCGTCAGAGCATTTTCTATTTTTCTGACTGAGTGGATTTGCAGTGGCTATTTTCTTCTGTCTGCCTTCGCTCCGTCTCAGTCTCTTTTGTGCCAAGCAGATGAGCTGCTCCCAAATATTGAAAGTGGAGTAATAATAGTCTGTTATTTGACTACATGTGTGGTTTTGGATGATCGTGTGAGTAGCTGGATGTGTGAGGTCAGCTGTCCTGTAAAAGCCCGTCTGTGCGCTTGACCCAGATGACAAATCAGATGTTTGTGGACATTTTCAGTGCATGTGTGTGCGCGCGTGTGTGTTGTGTCCTCTGGAGTGTTCACACTGCCTGTGCGCTATTGTTCATTCAGCTGAGATGATGATGTTTTGATTGCGAGGATTATCCAACCAGCCGGGATGTAATGTTGTGTGATTCTATCAGCGGTGCAGTTTGATGTGGAACAGGCTGAATGGGGGCCAGCAGTCCTGACGTCCGGGGCTTTGAGGTAACCTGGCCTGGGATCACATCGCTGCCAAGGTACCTGCTGACAGTCAGTAGGGTGCTGAGTTTTGCTGGTGGCATGCCAGGTGGCGGCCGGCCTGGCTTGTTGCAGAGATAAAGAGGCTGTCCTTGCTCGGCTCTCTCGAGTTGGGCCTGTTTGGAGTTTGATGCTCTTTTTGAGGAAGCGCTGAAAATAATTTGAGATGAAAAGTGATCCAAAATAGAGAGGGGGGAATGTTGCACCAGTAGTCAGGCCTACAGAGCGTACAGAAGGAGCCAATTAGCAGGAGCCAAACACTCCAAACTGCAAAAAAGCTGAGAAAGAGCTACATTTATTTGTTAATCCAAGGTGTCAAGTGTTTTCACCAGCAGAAAAACTTCTTCACCATTCTCTCACATGCTTAGGCACCAGGACAAGGGCTGCAAATAACAATTATTTTCATTATCAAGCAATTTGTTGTTTATTTTCTCAATTAATCTTTTGGTCTCTAAAATGTCAAAAAATAGTAAAAAGTACCCATGGTTCTCTCCCAGTTCCCATGGTGACATCTTCTAATTGCTTGTTTTGTCTTACCAACAGTGAGTGAATAAAAGGAATTCTGATAGAATAATCAAACAAAAGTATGTGAAATTTTATTCCTATGCAGAAAATGTGAAGTAAATGACAGGTCTAACACAGTGCAAGCCTGTTTGTGCACTTTTGATGATGGACTAATAAGTGCTATGAAAAGATGCCTCCCTCCTTTTGCCTTTTGATGTTATGCAGCTTGTGGGCTCTCTCCTTTTTGTCTCCAGTAAATGGAAAGTTAAATATAGATTTCTGCTTCCTCTTCAAGAAGCACAAGCTTCACTTCAAAAAAAATTAACTTACCTAATAGCAATTACAAAGAACATATCCTGGGCACATGCATAATTCAGAGAATATCTGCGTGTAATGAACATGCACAAGTGGGAGGATTTTTTTTAGAAAAAGATGTTGCATAATGACCAGCAGGACAGGATGCTGAACTTGGCCCACTCAGCCTCGGGGTTAACAGTGTCAAGACTCAGGGGACTGGTTGTTGGTTATCTCAGGGGAGCAATTGGTGTGAAAATACAATGCAGGACAGCAGAAAGGGATGTTTACACTCCCAGCTGTCGCCAGTAAGTAACCGGCGTCGTTAGCTCAAGTGATGCTAATGTGCAGCGACGTGAACGGCGTTATCCAGAGATGTCAGCCATCTGGTTTATAAATAAAGTTATCGAGGAAGGAAGTTTGGCGGACTGCTGACGCAAGTAATGAGGGAGCAGGGTCACGGTTGCTAGGATACGTTGGCTAGGGGTAAGATGGTGGTGGGGACTGCAGCAGCGTTTGCTCCCTCCATCAGCAGTATGAGACGCTCCTTCACAGCCTCGGAGCAATAAATACTCGCCACCCACAGTAAACTGGCACATTTACTTTACCAGATTGAAATCTCCAGCGTTTCCTGGCAAACTGCAGCGATATGAAGAAATGTGAAGATATATCACCAGGGGTGTTGGGGAGGATAAACCCACTTGGGCTCAGTTTATCTCTTTTTTTTTTTTTTGCAGAATAAATCTTTAATATAGCAAACCATGAGCATGGGGTGTGTTCAGGTAGTAATTGATGCTGTTCTGTCTTTGGAGAAAAAGTCATCTGCTTCTCAGGAAGTGAAGTATTTTACATTTCTGGTTGGTTTTTAACATTTAGAGGAAGAACTGATATTTGGCCTGTGCAGCCTCAGAAGCCGCGGCAGAGAAAGCTTCTTCGACAGAAAATCTTTAAGAGGAAAAGTCACACACTTACTTTGTTTGATCAAATAGTGATCTCTGGAATGTGTAGTGCAAAGAAGCCACAGCAAAAGGCACATAGTACAGCACTTTAAAGGTGCACTAATCAAAATTTTGATCTTAAAAATTAGTCAAATGATTATGTGTAATGTTAAAGTAGTCGCTCATGGTGACAAACCCACAGAGAATTATCTCCCAACTATGCAGTTCCCCTCACTTTTATGGAGCTTTTTTAGCATCTTTGAGCTCATTGTTTTGGTTTTATGGCCCGCAGCTTTATTGTTTTGGTCCACTCTCACTGCTCTCATCAACCTCCAGCCTCAGTAGGCAGCTGTTTGTGAAAAGGGTCTGTGAAAAGCACCAAATAGCAGACAGACAAAGCAACTAGCTAGCCAGAAACACGACTCCGAATTAATGTTGCTGTTTCTGCTGAATGTGTAATTAGCTGTTTGCTAACATGTTAGCCACGAGGTTATAAGGTGACACGTCAGCGTTGTGTTTACAGCTTGTTCCGCTGCCCCCGAATAGCCAAAAAATCAATTAACGCAGCTTTAAAAATGAAGATACTTTTTGCTCAGACTCCTCACAAAAATGGGTTAACCGCTATTTTATTTACCCACTGCATTCATATTGCATTACACATAAAGCTCCTAAATCTTGCAATTGTTTTTCCAAAGTCGTGAAAAACTGGTCAACATACTGACTGAGAAACTGTATGCTTTCATGTTACTGTCTCTCTGCTCGTAGTCAGTATATGACTGCAAAATGTGTGTCAGTGGACCATCCTGCTGACCAGAGCGGCAGAGAAGGCCCAGAGCAAAAAGTTGCTCTTTTAAAACGGATAATCGGACCAAGAGAAGTGTTCCATGAAATTAGCATTTGTATGAAGCTTTGAGGGATGAACACGTTAACCCACTTTCCCAGGACTGTGTGTTTGTGTGGGAGTGCATGCATGCGTGTGTGTGTGAGCGTGACGCCAGCGGCAGGCAGCAGTGCAGAGCCTCATCCTTGGTTAGACAGATGTGTCCTAAGCTAGTACATATTTATGGAAATGGCTCTGATCGAATATGATTCATGCTTCATTTGAACTGGGGGGGGGCAGCTCTTGTTTTGTACATATCTAGGTCACTAAGCAGAAAGGACACATGTGCTTCACTTTGTTGGTCTGTCATGCTTATTTTTCCATTTCTGTGGCCATCCTCCTTAAAGAAATCACACTTAGTTCCCATATTATGTGCACACAAGGATTTTTTTTGTATGAACAGACAGCATTCTCTGTGTTTCTGCAGATATCTGGAGTCTGGGGGTGATCCTCTTCATGCTGGTCTGTGGTCAGCCCCCCTTCCAGGAGGCTAACGACAGCGAGACGCTCACTATGATCATGGACTGTAAATACACAGTGCCTCCGCACATCTCCCATGCATGCCGAGAGTGAGTAACTCGCACGCGCTCATGCCCACACAGATGGACGGAGTACTCTGCAGGTGCTGCATATTTCATGTTTGTAGATGTGTGAAGAAAAGAGACAGAAGAGAGAGGAGCGGACTCTCTTCTGCTGCTGCTCCTCGCTGTCCTGCTTTCACTCGGTGCTGCAGTCAGCTGCTCCACCGCAGATGCAGTGCTGCGTTAAGTGTATCTAATGCACCCTTTAAAATCGGCCCTCTATTTTTAACATTGTGAGGGTTTAACGATGCGTCAAGGCAGAGCAGGGCAAAATAGGTGCTGAATACATTTTGAATGGCTGCAGCTTTGAAAACGCACATTGTTTTTGGACGTGACTTCATTCGGTTATGTTGACTTGCACACAGCACTTCAAATATTGGAACACGTCCTGGCTCATGTGTTGTTTGTTTGAACCCTTAAACAAATTGCTCACCCATGTGGCCTTGAGGAAACAGCACTGCTTCCGATTTAGCCAGTGAAGTTACTTAATGCTACACCTGTCTTAGGTGGACTGCAAAAACAAATGGTAAAGGTGGATAGTTTGTTTACAGGATTATCCAGGGAGGTAGGGTTTGACTGATCTGGGCTTTCAAGGCAAACACTGATAACAGTGCACAGTGGATATCAGCTGCAGAGAGGTGATATTTTGTGCTGATGTGTGATATCTTTATATGTGACCATTTGTCAATTACACCAAAAGTATGGTATTGAATAAAATGCATCTTATCCCTCTTGTTGGAGGTAGAAGGTGCTGAATAGCCATTATAGGATTTTAAAGGATAATTCTGGTTTGATATAACTTTGGTCTTATTTGCAGACTTTGGGCCACATTTATGGAGCATAGAGTTAGTTCAGGCAGAGCATTGAAGTTGTGATTCTGTCATTCATGCTTCACAATCATGGCTCAGTCATCAGCTAACTCATAACATCCAGTCATATAAATGCAGGTGCACAGCACGACCATTTCCAGTTTGTTAGAACTTGGGTCTTTTTTCCTTTTCGTTTCCTTTTTTCTATCAGTAATAATAACATTGTATTCAGCGATGGGGACGTGGCAAGAAACATGAGCATTCAGACGATCAGACGAACAGTTTAGCCCGTTTGTCTACTACACTTTATTCGGAGGTAAAACCGAAATGTTGGTAATAGTCCCTCATTTCACAGTACGTCAGAATTCAACCAGAAGTCGGTCTGTAAACTGTGCTGGATGTTTACAGACCGACAGTTGGGGTAATAATTTTACATTCACCTTCATTTTCTCCCCCAGGTAAGCTTGGCTAACCCGGGGGTTGTTTAAAACCTGTCAAAATGTCTGACTGCTCATGTTTGTTTCCCAGTCCGACTTAATTTAGTGGTACCGTGTTCCTAGTTTCAGGAATGAACTTAGTGAGTGCAATGTTATTATTACTGATCCCACTATGGGAATATTAGTGTGTATCTAAACACAGCTAGAGTATTGACCAGATGTTTCTGTAGTTTCTCTGTGATACTGATCCCCTCTGTGACTCCCTCCAGTCTTATAGCCCATATGCTGCAGAGGGATCCCAAGAAACGAGCGACCTTAGAGGAGATCGAGGGCCACAAGTGGCTTCAAGGTGTCGACCCCTCCCCGGCCACCAAGCTGTCCACCCCTCTGGTGTCCCATCGCAGCCTGTCGGAGGAGGAGCACGGCTCCATCATCCAGCGCATGGTGCTGGGGGGCATCGCGGACCGAGACACCATAACCGAGTATGTGTCCCTCTATCTCACATACACACACGCATAAAATTAACATGCAGCTATTCTTTCCTGTGTAATCTCCAAAAAATCGCCGTGGTCCACTAGTCCAACCAAAGCTTAATTGAGTGTTGTCAACAGTTTAATTGCCGTTAACAACCAGCTGGCAGTCAATCCTGAGCTGTTGCCATGTCAAATTAAATTTCCACCCCCGTCACTTCCTTTTGACTCGCGGTCAGGGTTTGATGCTGATCTGTTGTGTTGATATGTGTGTGCGTACGTACCTGTGTGTGTGTGTGTGTGTGTGTGTGTGTGTGTGTGTGTGTGTTTTGGAATTCAAATTGATTTCTCTCGCCATCTTCTCAGGGCTCTGGAGTCGAATCAGTACAACCACATCACAGCTACATACTTCCTGCTGGCTGAGAGGATGCTGAGGGAGAGGCAAGAGAAGGAGCAGCACAGCCAGACACGATCACCCAGCCCCAGCAAGGCCCAGTTCAGGTACACACACACACACACGCGTGCACACACACACACACACACACATTTCTTGAGATAGACAGAGTGCTGCCTCTGCAGTGCTGCATACTGTCAGTTTCCAGAAGACAAGTTTGACAGCAGATGGACAGACGGAGTTTTTTTTCAGCAGAGAAGGACAGACTGAGAATAGAAGAGAGGGTGCAGATCAGCAACATTATCAGGGGTGTACCACCAAAAATATCTCGAAACAAAGGAGGAAACATCTTATATTTTCCTTATTTAGAAAGTGAAACTTTTTTAATTTTATAAAGGAAAAACAAGATTTTAAAGTTTTAAGATTTTAAATACATTTTCAAATAAATGTTTATATTGAGTGAAAGCAATCTAACCCTTATACTTTACTACTTTAGCATTAGCAGCTAGATATCTGGTCAGTGTTTGGCCTCTATTCACAGAGGCTAAGTGGCGGCAGGCTAAACGCTAACCAGATAGCTAAGGAACCAATGCTGAAATACAGAACATATAGATAATGCTATGAAAGGATGTTCACTAGCTGCTTAGTTTTTTTTATATGTTTTATTTTAAAGATTTCAAATAAACAACTAACAAACACATCCCTGCAAAAGACAAACATCGACCATCTGCTCTGTATTCTGCAACACAGACTACTACACCAAGCAAGACTGCCCATCTGTAATTAGCCAAGCAGTCGCTATCATGTTGACTATCTCAACTGGCTAAGTGTGTTTACATCATGCAAGTTCATTGATCAAAGTTCCAGCTTTCTTTCCCATCCTCAACATGTATTTGGTGTTAAATGACTGGAATACAAAAGTACGATGTGACTATTCCTTTGATCTGTAGTTGCCTGTCATAAAGGATGGATGTTAAATTAAGCCACGCAAACAGAATTAAATATTAACAGTGTCTTCATTTAACATTCTTGTTCAAATGTAGCATATATTTAAATAGAGAAAATAATATGTTACTAGTTCAACATTTTCTTTCAGAGACTTGGATAAAGAGATTGATATCACTCGAGTTTGTACAGCAGCCAGAATTAGCTTAGCTTAGCACAAAGACTGGAAACAGGGGGAAACAGCTAGCCTGGCTTTGATCCTTGCACAAGTAGAAATGTACAAACGACAATTTGTGGTATTAGGTGGAGTTACAGTATGTGCTGTAATAACTTCCAGTGTGTTTATCAGTGAGCTGTGTGGTGTAGCTGTGAACTTTGAACCAGGCTAGCCGTTTCCCCCTGACTGTATGCTAAGCTAGGCTAGGCTAGGCTAGTGGTATCAATATTCTTATTTAATTCTTGGAAAGACAGCAAATATGTGTGTTTCTTAAAATGTTGTCTTTTTTTGTCAGCATTCAACTAAATGAGTTTAGAGTTTATGTCCAAACATATAAATACAGTATTGCTAATTCAGTTCAACCCACTAAACATTGTGTTCTCTGTGTGTTTAACCCTTCACAGGCAGTCCTGGCCCACCAGAGTGGATGTTCACCAGGATGTCAGTGATGGCTTGGGGGGTCCGGCTATCTCCCACCCCGGGGGGCCGCAGTCCCCTGCCCGCAGTGCTGAGAGCCTCCACAAAGGCCCCAGGCCCAAAACAGCTCTGCTGGACCTCAGTCAGCGGCAGGAGAACCACAGCCCAGCGTCCAGCCAGCAGCAGCCTGCACGACAGAACCAGGAGAGGGGTCTCAGGCCTCTGGTAAAGCCCCACTCCAACCCCCTCAGGCTGGGCTCTCTGACCTCAGTGGGCCCTTGCAAACCTCGTAGTCCCAGTCTTTTCAGCGTGGAGGAGGATGAGGAAGATGAGGGGGAGGAAGACAAATGCTCCCCTTCTACACTACCCTCTCAGGTGGTGCTTCGTTGCAAAGCCTCTTCCTCATCATCATCTATGTCTTCTTCTGGTAATCGGCTGACATCCCGTATGAGTGCTCCAGTTCTTAACCAGATCCATGAGGAGGATAAAGAAGATGAGGAAGAGGAGGAAAGGAGGGAGCTGCATGGACTGGGCCCACCAAAACCCAGCCTCAGCCTCAATCTGAACTCTAGAATACCATCACCGTCAACACTCATGTCATCTCCTAAAACTGTTGGTGTTATAGCACCGGTTGCCGCTTTCACCCCCAGCTCAGAGACGAGTGACGATGAGACAGAAAGTTACCATAAACCAGATACGACAACTGTAGGTGGACAAGGGGATGAGAGAGAAGGGAGGAAAGAGGATAGAGAGAACAGGGGGTCAGGGCAGGGCAGTCCCTCCAACTGTGCCAGTCCTGGATCAGGTTCGGGCCAAGGCAAGGGCACAGCCAAAGCTGCCAGCGGCCTGGTGGAAAGCCTAAAGCTGATGAGCCTGTGCCTGAGCTCTCAGTTCCACAACCTGACAGGGGGAGGAGGGGGAGGTGGTGGTGGTGGCAGTGGCGGCGTTGTTGGGGGGGACACCCAGGACCGTCCCATGTGGAGGATGTGCATGGGCGGCTCCACCGGTAGCCTGGATAAGGTCTCGCTCCTGGGTGGCCCTTCACCCAGGGGGAACCTGTACCACCACCAGCCCCCGCTGGGAGATGCGGTGGCAGACCCGCTGCTGGAGGGCCCCTGCACGGGCACGCTGAGGCTGGGGGAGCTGGACCTGGCCCGGGAGAACCACAGGAATATGAAGAACCGTGTGCTGCAGATGCCTCTGAGCGACAAGACTCTGTCCGTCAACATCCACCGGAGCCCCAAGGAGGGTCTGCTCTGTACACCCACCCCACACAGCTGCTGCCAGGTCATCTAGAGCGCAGACAGCCGCTCCACCAGCTGCTGCACCTCCACACTCCTCCACTCTCATCTCTACATCCCCTATCATCTTTTTCAGTCACATCTCCACTGACTCATGAGCTCACGTTGTTTTTGCATTTTTTGCTGTTTCCTATTATTTAACACTTGCGGTGGATAACTGGGAGAAAGTCCAAATGCCAACCTTGCACATTTAAAGACACAAAAAGTCTCCATGGAGGAGACTGGGTGCCATGCCAAGTACGTGAAGCACTTTCAGCAGATTAAACGGGACACTAAGGGGACATTTTAACCCGCTGGTGTGTTTTAAGTAAGAGACATTAAGTATGGAAACGGATACAGTAGGTGCTCACATCCCTGCTCTCGCACACTTATATATACTGTGTGTACACATTTTGTGCACATCCACACACACACACCTGTATCACTCTCTGATAAGCTGATAAAAGGGAAAGCTGACGGGTTTTAGTATCATGTTACATATTGTTTTTTGTTGTACTTGATGCTGTTTTTTTTAATATCGTTATTTTTTAAATTATTTTTGAGACAATCATTTTATCAGTTTTTTTATTCTGACTGAAAGAGTTAAGTTATGACTGTGTTTTCATTCCAATGAGGACAAATAACAGGGGGAGGAAATGGACAGCAGCACTTATGTAAGATGGTGGCACACAGTATTTTATAGTCTATCACTGTTTTATTTTTCTATCTCGAACGTGCTCTGCAGACTCGGAAAGAAAACGCACACTCACTTGTCAAGTCTCTGCGCAGTTATACGGCAGAGTTTGTACATATGTGAATAACCTCCTAGCAGTACTCTGTACCTGTAGTATTGACGGTAAAGTTGTATTGCAGTAGAACCCTGAATACTAGATCCTTATACACCATTATTCTTCACTCCTACTGGATATTCACGGTTTTGGTTGAACCCAGAGCTAGAAATGTGTTTGATGGCTGAAAAACATGATTGAAATCGATTTAAACCAAACCAAACAGAGGAAGTTATTAAACATGTAGTGGCAGCTCTTTAAATTCAAAGACTTCTGGGTGGAACCCAAACCATGTACATCCTGTAGCTTTCCAGGATCACGGTAGCCACTGTTGTAGCGTATTCCAAGACAAAAACAACAAAAAGGGGTTTCAATAAAACATAACAACACCGCCCCTTCAAGTATCGGTCTGTGTAACTGGATGTGTGACCCACCCCTAGTGGAATATATAACTTGACAGTGCATGTGTTTTGCTGTAGCAACCTTATTCTTACCCACTGAGGTCAATCCACCTGCTGTATCTACCTAAGTAACAGATTCAAATGGTCACTTTACTGTAGCCTCACAGCAATACCAGCGACTGCAAAATGTACAACGAAAATGGATGTGCCATAAAATCTGTCTTGAGCATATTGTACTGTATGTATATGATAGAGATCTATTAAAATAAAATGATGTGAATGACGTCTGAAGTCTGTTTCTTGACTTTTGTTCAGTGAAAGTTGAGCCTTCATTTTCTTTTACCAATCCTCCTTTCACAGATCTGTGCACAAGTTTAGAGACAGTAGATCAACATGAGCCAAGCAGAAAAACAGGCAAAACTTTGGCCTTTTGGAGAGTAAAGGAATACTGCATTGTTTGACAAGGCTGGAGCTACAATTGAGGAAACTGTGATCATTTTGGTCATGGTCATATTTCTGGGGGTTTCATGACATGAAGAGGAGTTTACATACTGTATATATTACAAATGTTGGATGTTTTTAGACTAAATACCTTTGACTGTTTATAGGCAAAGAAATAAAAATAGAATAATTAATCAAGGTTTTAGTATTTTTCACCAGAATTACATTCCTGGCAGCTTTGAAAAAAACAACATGGGAGTTAAAATTTACAGAAAATATAATTGAACAGGTAAATAAAATGAAATTTTGTGATTTCTTTAAAAAATTTACAGAATTTGGTTGATGGCTATAGTCAGTAGGGATATTTGGAGTCATGGCCTCAGTATTTCTAAACTCCTGGCTATGGCCCTGTGTTTGAAGAAGACTGATGAAGAACAAGTTGCTTTCCTCAGTTCATGTGATGTAGATACAGAACCCTGACTGGATGCCAAAGGAAGACGCCAAGTTTTTCCCCCGTTGTTCAACTACTCATTTGTGTGAAGAGAGCATGTACACCAAAAACATCCATGAGTGCCTGGGGAACAGTTGACTTTTGCTCTGGAGGGAGCGCTCAGAAGTCAGAGAAAACAACGCCAGCGATTTCATCAAGGTTATCTCGCAACAAAATTTTACAAGAAAGCCTGTGTTGCAAACTGGGGCACCGGATTTTAAAGATAGAGTATTTACCAAGCCAGGAGGGCCTAACAAAGAGACGCTATCGGCTTGCATTATGGGAAATGAAGGATCCTGTGTATTTGGAGCACAACACAGATTAAAGGTTAGGATGTTTCCGCCTCTGCTGCTTCAGTTTTGACTATTCTTTTTTTAAAAATTGCTGCAGTAACTCTTTAAAACAATACTGAAACACCTCAAGGAGCAGCATTTACTTAGTTTAGACTTAGTTGCGCATTATTTAACATTTTAAATTAGCTTCACATATAATTGCTAGCTACCAGCTAACATACATGCTAAAGTGTATAACATGAAGTACTGGAGACAAAGACAGACGTAATTTTAGTGCTTATGTTCTGTTAGCAGCTAAGTGATATGCCATCCTGCCAAAAACATCAGTTTTTGTTGTCATCTATCTGTACACAGAAAAAAATAGGGATTGTCTCTGTGGAGGAGACTCGATGGAGCGGAAAACGGGCCTGTGTGTGCAGTACAAATTCTCCCATTGTGTTTATTTTCCTGAATGGTCTCGAAGCTTCCCCCCCAAACACTGCGGGGAGTTGTAATCTCTGCAACATCTGGGCTACTGTTCCACATCAGCCAGCTGGGAGGAAATCAGATCAGACCAGATGAGCTCTAGGGTCGACACATAAACCCGTGTGACCCACAGGCTTACGCACACACACATACACACACACAGACAAATGATGTAATACACACAAACGAGCTGGGGCACATAAGCCATGTAGGATAACATGCGCACAAATGAGCAGGTGACAAGGTTGTCATGTGGGTTTCAAAAAGTGAATGTGTGCGGCGAGGCACGTGCTGGAATCAGATCCTATCATCTACCCAACAATCCTCTCACTGCGGCAAGAGACATCACTGCCGCCTGATCTCTCTCTACCTCTCTCTATACATCTCTATAAATTAGTTTAATAGCTTCATTAATTTCACAATATATAAGAAATACCAAAAAATGCAGAACATGTTGGATGTGGCAATGTGATGGACACCCTTTGAGTCCAAATTAGGTCCTGTGGTTTTTACAGTAGAAGCTGTGTGGTGTGCAGGGGATCAATCTGGCAGACTGGCAGGGAAACACCATCTACAGACATTACGCTCACAGCAGCAGACAGATTATCTGGTTCTGGCAGGTCAGTGTGCATTAACAGTAGCGGTCTGTTCAAGTTAACCCTTTACTGACATTTGTACTGATGAAATACAGTATTTTTCCCCCCTAAACTGGTATAAATAAATATAAAAAGGTAGTAGTGGTGAAGCATAAGTACATCCAAATTGTACTTAAAGCTGCTTTAATAATTGTTTTGCCACTAGGGGGCAGAAAAACATCAAAACAAACTGACACAGCCACATCATATACCCACCTTTAAAAGTTGTTATTGCTAACATGTTTGCTAACTGAAAATTGCCATCCAGCTGACACGGAGCAACATTAGCATTATTTTGGAGTTGTGTTAGGTCTGGTTTGCTCTCCACAAACTCTAAACAAAAATATATGTTAGCTTGCTAGCTAGTTGCTAAATTTGTATGTCTGCCAATTGTTGCTGGGCAGGTAGAGTTCATTGAGTTTATCAGAACTTTTTGTGCTGGAAACAGCAGGACGGCTGATACTCAAATACACAGTTAATGTGTAAAGCTAAAATTGGCTAAAATTAGGTAATATTTCTGCTCTACCAGCGACCCCTTTCACATTATCATCTAAATTTAGTCAATTGATTCAATGTTTATATCGAAAATATTAATTAATGCAGGTAAATATTGACAAGTGCCTCCTAGTTGAATATACCACTGAGCTTCTACAGTGAACCTCAAGAAATGGTGGTTAACCTCTTCCTCAGTGGCAGCATCACCTGAAAAGAAGTGGTTTTGAATGTACGTAATACAAACTGTCAAACACTGTTGATCTGTAGTGATTAAAACAGATGCAAATGATTGACAAGTTATTTTATTTGACTAACAGAGACTGCACCAATTTTCACAGGCTATTTTTTCCACAAATAAAAACGTATGCAATCAGAATAATTTGAAAATCGCATAAAAATTGTACTCATAGTGGCTGTAAATGATGTTAGTTGAGGGACTTACCTCCCTGTACACATTGAAGAGGGCTGGCCCAGTTCACATAGATAAGCCCTCTGTCTACCTCTAACACTTGCACAGATATCAGTCCAGCAATAGAACTGTTTCTGGTGCGTAATGACAGTATGTTCAATAATATCAGGCCAGCCATCGGCCATTACTGCACTTGGTTCCTGAGTATTCTGTTTATTGTATATACGGCCCTGATTCTACATTGTATGGTCTCTATCTGGTTTAAGATGCAGATTGAAGGGTGCATCTGTCAGCAGAGCATTTAATCTGACCGTCACTGGAGCTGCTGATAAAACTGCTTTAAGGAACAAAGCCAGCCCCCTTAACACACACACACACACACACACACACACACACACACACACACATTCAGCAAGCCAGACGGATCCCACACCTCTTAGACTAAATACAGCCTGCTGAGACACTACACTCCTCCGTTATTTTCAAACTTCATTTCTTTGTGACTATACCCAAACAGCACCACACACACACACACATGCAGTTGGTCTCATTGTACACAGACACTGTTTGGCCATCTGATGGAGTTTTTTTATCTGACATTGAGTGTGTGTGTGTGTGTGTGGTGATGCTCTGTTTGTGTGTACATTTGATTTCACTGTAGGCTTGCTCAGAGTGCTACTGAAACTGTGTGTTTGCCCATCTCACACAATGTGAAACCAAGGACTGCCAGAGAGAGAGAGAGAGGGCAGGCGAGAGAGAGAGAGAGAGAGGGAGGACAGCAAGTCAATTAAAGGCAAATTTTCATTAGCTGTGACAGCCTGGGAAAAGGCAAATAGCAGAGAGAGGGTATCAAAAAAGAGACGTTATTACAGACATTACATACTGTAGAAGCCATGGCAATTTTACAACAAACAATCCTGTGAAACTCAAATTATATGACCAGGAATAGAAGGAGCAAACAGCAGCAGGGCAAAAAGCAAGGAAATGGGTGTGAAACACTTTTGCACTGTGAGGAAGGCAGGACACAGCTGGAGAGCATTGGGCATCAAAGCTATAACAGGCAGCCACAACACTGCTGCTAAACAGGAAATCATAAAGCAGCACAGAGGCAGAGATGACTGCAGGTTAGCTTTAAAGTTGCAGCTTTAAGAATATGAGAAGTCCTCAGAAACTGAAAGCAGAGATAGGGATCAAATCAGCCAATTTTAGAACACTGCGCTCGCGTCCAAAGTGAAATGAATTGTAGTCCGGGGAAGCATAAATGAAGCTGGATTGACAATACAGAGGTATTACTGGTTGCAAGGACATCAGTGGGGATGGCAGACTTCCTCCCAAGCCACATCCTGTTGGTTCTGAAGGACGCCTGCTTTTAATGATCCTGAATGTGAGAAGGGCCTTTTGGATGTTACCCAAACTTGTGTTGATAAAAACCCACCGAGGCTCCTCAACCGCGAGGCAGAAACTCTGGCAGGAAAGCTCGTTGTTTCTGAAGTAATTAACAATCGTAGCCCGCAGTCTTTTTTTTCCAAATAAGGTAAAATAGTCTGGAGGGTGACAATAAACATTCATTGTTTGGTTTTAAAGGAGCACTTCATTGATTTTACACGCCAAAGTCAATTTACTAGTCATGGAGAGCATCACTCTTGTGCTTGTGGAGACAGCTGTATCACGTCTTCTGCTGCTCTGGAGAGAGACTGGTCAAATTTGAGAAAATGACTCAGTTTTATCACTGCGAGCGACTTTTTTATATTCAGGTAGTCATGTGTTCCATTGTAATATAAAAATACGGATTATAGCTGCTTTAAAGTAAAGATATTTTGCTGCATCAGTTTTGACCTTTTTCTGAGTCACCAAACTTCGTGGAAATGCAATTCTAAATTAAGACAAGTCAATTTTATTTGTTTAGTCCTCTCCATATTTCACCCTGGAGAAGCAGAATGCCAGTATAAGATATCCAGAGTGCAAACATATAGGAAGACAAATCTATAAATTAGCCTTCTGAATACAGAATAATAATGATAATGAAATGATATGTATAAAAACGTGGATGAGGAAGGCCCAGCTGTACTTTTAAATCCATGTAAACAAACAGTTGGGATAAGCATGGAAATTTGCTTGGTGACAGGCTGCGGCTCAGAGACCAGATTTAGATCTGCAGAATCAATAGTTTCAGTGAAGAGAGAGAAATTACTGCTTTACAGGATTTTATGAATCAGTAGCACTTCAGTATCAGTCCCAGTGATGTCACCGATGAGACGCCTGCGCGTGTGTCGAGGTAAAAGTCTCAATGCCTCGTTGGATCCATTTCATTCCTCTTGCGGGGTGAAGAGAAGTCATCTCATGCACGGCTTTTTCCTGTGCTGTGTCTGTAGAGAATAACCAACCAGCTGTCAGACTCCAGCTCTGGCTCTGTTAGTCTTTCCTGATGCACTCAGTCAGAATTGAAATGCTGTGATCATTAGACTCTGACGCCTTCGGTGTAATGTGAGAGCTGTGAAGTGCTCTCACTGCATAAAGACTGACAATTTTGGGAGTTCTGGGAAAACGACTGTACCTTTCAGATCACTGGTAGGATGGAAAATGTATTTTCCTGAATGATAGATATTGCTCTCATTTAACAAAATAGCTGTGCTGCACAGACTTCACTGAAATATCGTCCTTTTTATTGTGCAAATGTCAGTCTGTCTGCCAACTCTGTGGTAAAAATAAATCTCTGGACTGTAAATATCATCAGTCACTCATAAGCAGAGTATAATTGTTTGGTTCAGACAAGGGGGGGTGGGGGGTGGAGCTGCCTGTGTGTGATGCATGCATCTCATTACACTAGCGGACTGTCTCATGAAAAATGAACACAATTGTATGGGGGTTCTGCACTGAGGTGATGGATACCTATAGCATGAAACAAAAAAGTGTGGTGCTGGTCCATGACAGCCCTCTGCAGGACTTCTATGTTCATTCATATCCTTATTTGAGATCAAAAGTATTGAGTACAGTTCAACTTTCACCAACAAAAATATGGGTTAGGACCAAAAATGAGTGAGAATAATCAGTGAAATATCAGTTTGCTGTTGCAAATCAGAGAGATATTACTGTTAGCTTTTAAAACCGAGCTCCTGATGCTTTGGCTGTACAGACCTGTGTGTGGTGGTGCTGATTAAAGATAAATTGAGAGCTGATAGGCTGCCAGCAGCAGCGCAACAGTGTGTGTTCCTGTGTGCGCACACCTTTTATGTGCAGTTATTTCAGGCCTTCAAGCTTCAATTATATCCAAACTCAGTATGAAAGCTCCTGTCACTTTTCTCACTTGTTTCACTCTTCCTAACGAAATGACTTCGTGCCCATGTGACCGAGTGGGTGACAGGCAGAGAGACACGATGAATAAGCCTGCAAGCTTATTAAGTGAGTATTATGGACAGAGGCCTGGGCACATTGTGTGTGCACGTTTCCAGCCCCAAGAGGCTGTGCACATGCAGCTCCTGCTGAATGTTCCTCGCTGCCTTGAAAAGCAGCCAGCCAGCGTCTTCAAGAAAACAAACAACCCATAATTACCCCGTCCAACCACAGCATCACTTCCTGCAGGTCGGCGATCCAAAAGACTCAGTCTCCG
The DNA here is from genome assembly GCA_003416845.1 of Oplegnathus fasciatus. NCBI lineage: Eukaryota > Metazoa > Chordata > Actinopteri > Centrarchiformes > Oplegnathidae > Oplegnathus > Oplegnathus fasciatus. The sequence continues at coordinate 67,622 of NTHP01000330.1, forward strand.
TGGCTACCTTGTTGCCGGGAGACGGTTCGGGTGAGCCGGGTTGATGTCTTAGAAATGACAGAGACGGGCAGAGGTAACAGAGGGGTTGCACTGGTAAAGGCCAGGGTGCTCAAAAATAATACATCTCCAGGTTATCAACTCTCTCCTCCACTAATTTACTAAACTGAAGCCTTTAATATCATCATATTCTTCAGGTCTAACAAATTAGTTTAATGCATTTCCTTCCTCATAAAATGCTTGCAAAGCAGATTTTTGTAATATTTTAAATCAAGTAATGTTTACATCCATGTTTGCTAGACAGCAGTCTTCTTCTTCCTTGCCTTTGCTGGCATATTGCTAAGCTTATTGTCACGCTAAACGCCACCCACACTGCTTCATAGCAGTACTAGGGCTGAAAACCCCTACAGGGTACCTTAAAGGGAACTCCTTTTGCGGCTCCAGAGGGACCTGCGCGTGAATTGCCTCAAGTGATGTCACTTGAGTCAGCATCGGTCAGGTCTGAAGACTACAAGTTTGAACATGTAGTCAACATGGGGGCGTGGAGTTGGAAAGAAGTGAGGTTACCAGACCTCTGCAGCCCCCTTGTCATTATCTGCTTGAGGCTACATTAGCCGCTACTAGCATAACACACCTGAATCTCTGACTGAGTTGTCAGTGGGGAAGTTGCATTGTGAGTAATGGTGGCACCAGGTTTTCACAAACTTAACGCATGGAATAAAACAGAAGATCTATCTGGTTCTGCTGCATCGATTTTGATCTTTTTTTAAAAATGTCCATCACGTCTGACGTTACAGGAGTACAGTGCTAAATCAGTGGTGTGCTCTTTTAAAGTTGAGGCAAAACTGAGACTGGCAGACACTAAGTTGTCCATTGCAAAAAAAAAGTCCCTTGTCAAACCATGTAAGTATTTTAATAGGGCCATAAGGTGACTTTTCCCTTGTAGTAACTTATTGACTTAATAGCTTTCATGTTCAAATTTATGAAAAAGAAGCTTCAACAATCCCAGTAAGAATTAGTTTGTTCCAATGTAATAATGAAGTGTATGGACTGAATCAGTGCAACTAACAATCACATAAAATGTCACATAAAAGGACAAATGTCCAATTAAAACAATGGCTTCTTTGCTCCAGCTATTTTTGCAGACTCACATATTAAAAAAAAGTCTCCTGGTAAAGGACCAAGTTGTTTAACTCATGTGAAAACAGAAGGCCTATTTTTAGTCCAACACACGTCTCTGACCCTATTCTGTCACTGCAGTTGTGACTTAGCAGAGAGCTGAGTGTCGTACTGCTCTGAAAGCATCACTGTCCAGGTCTCCTGAGTAGGTCACTCAACTCAATATGCATGTGAGGGCGCTTTGTATGGGATTCACTGTCACCCTTACGCAGAGGAGAGGGGGAGGTGATGTGCTGCTACTGTGCTGCCACCTGCTGGCCGCTCTCAGTCAGAGCGTCTCCGGAGAAGTGAGGAAGTTTCCTGAAAAACACACCAGCCCTTTGCCCCACTTACTTCTCCCTCATATCTCTCACAGAGTGGGTGAGAGGTCAGAAAAAGAACATGCTGCCTAGACCTCTACCCAAAGCACAACATTCCCTTGAGTGATGATTTCTTTTTTTTTCTTTTTTTCTTTTTTTAACAGGCAAGGAGTTGCCCAACAGTTTCTCAGAATTCAGATTTCGAAGTGGACGCCAGTTTGCATCGACTGCTTTAACCACACGAGGACAGGAAGAATACCAAGTGAGCAACACAGACTGCTTCACATTTATTTACAAAAACTTCTTTACATGAAGCTGGATAAAGAAACCCTTGGCATCATCTGACCTTTGACCCCAAGCCTTAGGGAGCGTTAGACTGTGGACTCATCAGTGAAGTGTCAGTCAGGGAGGAGTCTCTCTTGAGAGTAAAGTGCATGATAAAGAGGCTTACAGTTAACCTGCTGTGGCTGTGTAATGTGTTTGGGTTAGTCAAACCCTGTGCCCTCCTGTGTGTCATCTGAATGCGGGAGCTCTCGCCGCCTCGCTCCCTCATCTTCACTTTTCTTCTCCGTCCTAGCGAGGATCTGAAGGACCGTCTGGTTGAAGTCGTCGGGCTGGTCGGCAAACACGTAATGGCCCGCTCCTCTGATCACCTGACAAACACAAACACACAGCTGAACAGAAAGAGTCAGCTGTTTACAGATAAAGCCATCGTGGCTTCACATTGACAAAATGTGTGAGTGAATTTATCTCATGAGCATTTATGGCCAACTCAAAGCAAACTGAGATCATATCTACCGCACATTGTAGAGACTTGACATGAAACTAAAGCTACAAAAAGCAATTTAAAAGAACCTACTCTGATTTCCACATCTGGTCTGGTTTTCTTGAACGCATATCCAGAGTCACTGTCGATGCTGGAGCGCGATCCATAGATGAAGGAAATGGGAATGTCAGCTTGGACCTGGCCGATCCTCTCCAGCATGGGCCTCTTAGCCCAGCCGTAGGGAATGGTCATGTTCTTAAAGGCTGTTTCTCCACTGAAACACAAAGAAATAATGTCGGAGAATGTATGATGTGTTGTCGGAGAAATACAGTATCAGCACACGAGGTTCCTCACCTTGGAGTCTGGGCATTCAGGTGGTAGATGTAGTCAGATACCGTGTTGTCGTCAAACACATTAGAGTATTTCTGCTTGAAGTCTGACCTGATTGTCTGGACCAGCATTGGACCTGAGAGAAGAGAGAAGAAATCAAGAAACGAGGGAATTTACTTTCAGATATCAGCATGATAACTGCAAACAAACTGGACCATTGACAAGAACACTGGAGGCTTCCAGGGAAAGGACGCTGTTCTTTTGTTACAGAGATTGAGTTTTCAGAAATCCTTTCAGAAGAAGACGACAGAAAGAGAGAATGGCTGATGGGTGGGGGGTGGGGGGGGTGGGGGGTGGACCAACATGTTTTTCAATCAAGAGAAAACAATCAGAGTGATGACAACGCAGCATGGAGCAGAACCTTTTTGTGTTAGGAAGCAAAAGGGTTCACAGGGATGTATTTTTTTATGTGCAAAACCATTTAAAAATAATCTAACAATACTACTGACATGAGGTGGTGTAGTCATCACAGTCATGCTCTCATTTTTTATACTAAATGTTTAAAACTGATATTCATCATAATCATCTTTAGCAAGCCACAACGAAAATGTGTGTGTGTGTGTGTGTGTGTGCTGACCTAGAGGCCCAGCCAGTCTGAGTCCAGCCAGGGGGTTGAAGGGGCTCATTACAGCCCCCATGGCTCTGATCCACACTGGGATGGAGTTGTGGTTGGGGTTCTCTGGACGAGCTGGGAACCCCCACGGCTCCACCAGCAGCAGATGTTTTATCCTGCACGCACACACACACACACACACACACGCACACGTACACAGTTACTTGATAAATGTACACACTCAATGTTAAATTTCAATTACAAATCCCCAGATTTACTTGTTTGTGGAGTTGCAGTGTATTCAGCAGATGGTGGAGTGTAACAAAGTATGTAAAAAGAACAGCTACTTCACAGAGTTGTCATGGCCAAACAGCAGGACAAAGTTCACAAGTGTCAAGAATGTTAAACTAAAAACAAATGTACTCTGAACATAATACAAAGTAGTTCTGAAGATACTGTATGGCTTGTTCCTCACTAAAGTGCACCAACAAACTACAAACATTTAACAGTAAATATATTTGGATACTGTTAAATACATTTAACAGTATCCAGACCTTTGGAGGCCCTACATTTAAACAACACAATTTAAAACTGTAATACAAACACTTGGCACTTTGATAATGTGGGAGACAACTGAATATTTAAAGCTTATAGGACCTTACTTTCCAAAAATATTGTGTGTGTGTCAGTAAGCTTCACACTCCTCTAATATAAACCTGTTGTTCTTAGTGTCTGATAAGAGTTAAATCATTTTCTGCATCTCTGTTTTATCCAGCTTTCTGTTTGCCGCTGTTGAGCAGCACATTGTTTTAGAGCACAAGTTTAATTTCTGTACTTCAGTTTGGCATCCACAAATGAAACTTGAATTTATTGTAATTTGGGAAAAATGTATCTGAAACAGAAGGAGGATTAGCCGCCATTCCCTAGTGCAGAAAGTTCTTTTTTTATATACAAGTGAAGAAGTCTTAAGAACTGGAACAACTTGCATGACAAAGCTTGTGCCCATTCACCCACCCACACACACACAACACACACACCTGTGTGGGTATTTGAGTGTGTAGGCAGCAGACAGATATCCTCCAAGGTTGTGTCCCAGCAGCACCATTTCCTCCAGTCCCACCCTCTCCCTCCACTCCTCCAGGGCCGCCACGAACTGCTCCTCAGCCCCCTCTGCGTCGGTGCTGAACTGGGGGCGGCTGCTCCTGCCGAAGCCCAGCAGGTCCAGAGCGTAGACCGGCCCACTGCTGGAGAGAGAGTCCAAGTTTTGGGCCCAAAGGGCAACCCCGCCTCCAAAGCCATGCAGCAGAACCAGAGGAGGTCTGGGCTGGGCAGGGGGCTGGGGGAGAGAGCATGGCTGTGGCTGGGTGGAAAAAGCTAAGGTCCACAGATAGTTGCTGTTGGATATCCGGACGTGCTGCCTGGAGAATTGCTGCTTCACACCTGCAGTAGAGAGGAGGATTATGGGACAGGGATAGAGGGAGGAGAAGTAGGAGAAATGGGACTCATCCTAACTGAGTTCTGGTATTTGTTTACACTTTTTACAAGAGAAAAATCAAAAGAAACCACAGACACCAAATGAAAACCACTCAAGTCCTTAGAAGTGGTTCAGCAGCTCTTTAAGACACACTTACTCTTCAGCATTTTTTCTTCTGCATCTTTCAGCTGAGAGGGAGAAGTGGGGCACCAAGAGGGAAGCCAACTTAACATCCAGGAGCTGTGATTCAGACAGCAAACATGCATCCAAGCAGGCAGACAGAACACATAAAGCACATGCAAACACAGAGACAAACTATGAATTGAACTTTGACCATATGACCTTATCAGTGCTGCTGGTATGCAACATATGCAGTACTTCTCTGAGTCTCAGTTTTGGACAAACTTGACAGCATGCAAACAGTCAAATGTCACTAAAAATATGTCAATTTAATGTTGACTTGTTTTCCAACATACATGTTTACTTGGTAAAAGATGACTTAAGAAGTTACAGAAATCCCCAGTAGCCACTGCTCAATTCGGCATACATCAAATCCATCAAGAGACAGTTACACCAACACAAATTCAATATTAGGAGCAGAAAGGCAGGGGATTTCATGAAAGAGTTAAAAGTTTTTGCCTACGGGAACACTTTGTACCCCGAATTAACCAGAAGACACAGGTAGATCTAACTGCTATTCAACGACATTATGATATTTGGCAGTAGTCGAGTATACACGAAAACAACACATTTTTTACGGAGGTTTGGGTTATGGTGTTTGTAAAGAAAGCTTCTCCTGAGGGAGTTAGTACCAGCTCAAGAACACAGTGTAGTTGGGTAATGTCATCACAAAACGGACGACATTCATGAGGAACACGACATGCAAACTTACATAACCAACCACGGTGTGAAGACAACTTAAAACAAAAGTGTTTTCATGGAGGAAAACTCACCTCTGCTCCTTGGCAGGTTGTATCTCCTCCGCCATCCTTCGCATGGTGGATTGTGATGGTCTCGCGACCCTGTAAGACAGAAAGTAGTCAGAATTTATTATGCTGCGTTCAAGGACATCCCGTAAATAATTAAATAAAAAAAATGGTGTAAAAATTACAACTAATAACAAACTACCCTTTGTACCCTATGTGTATATGGAGCATGTGTTTAACTTAGAATGTAATGTGGTAGTGAAAGCACCCTTTAGCTATTTGTGGAGTTGGAGGGCTTTCAGAGGGTTCAACGTTGTCCAACTGCACCTGAAGGCAGCAGCGTGGTCTGAACCTCTGCTGAGCTGAACGGTACCCAGCTCAGGTGAGCTGTGTCGGTCTTACGACACTTTCTCTTGTTCCAGTTCACTGGAGAAAGTCCCCTCATGGCCAGTTCATGCTGACTTCAAGAAGTTGTGCTTTAAAAAAGGACTCTGAAGCATTAAGAGGCGTTCAGGCACTGCGCCAAACCATAAGAAATGCGCCACAGTTACACAGCTCACCTCCAGCAGCTTCACACAACACAGGTAATGTACTATTATATAAAAACTTTGACCGCTTTAAAACCCAAAAATAAAAATTAAGAATTAAACAGTTTAAACATATAAAGAATAAGTGTAAAATACAAGAACAACTGAGGTTTTGTTGGTGCTTTAGCATGTCAATTAGCACACCCAGTTGTTCCAATTAAGGTTTTAGTTACAACGTCACAAATTGGACTGAATATACAGTTAAGCTAACAGCGGAAATAAAGATTAGCTAGCTGTTTATGCTTATGCTGCTGCACCATAGACTGCAAATAAATATAATATTTAATTCAATTTATTATTTGATATATATACAGTATATTAAATATATTATATACAGTCTGTGCTGCACATTTTTCCAAAATATCTTTGCCCATACTATAATAAAACTTTTACTTGAACATAACTTGAGTAAATGCCATTTTTACACACGAGATAAATGTACTAATTTCTGTGTGTAAATATAACGTTTTGGCTAGTTTTTGTCATATCTTGAAGCACATGTTGTGTTTTCCAATGTTAGTTTTCAATAAACAGCCGGTGAAAGCTCTTGTTTAAGCTGCTGCTGCAAAAAGGTTAATTAGAATTCAATTTACCCAACACTGCCTGAAAAGGGCAGAAAAATAAAATGTCTTGTGGGTGCAATGACAAACCAAGGGAGATGACTTTGGCTTTCCTCGAACTAATATCCAGGCTAATAATAGACAGAAAAACACAATTGCTGGCATAGAGATTAAACCTTTGCTTATCTGCATACATTTCTTATTATAAATTAAGATAAGGGCAGAGATTAAAGGAAAAGTTAATTTAATTCATTATCCTCAAGGATTTGAGTGAACAGTATGATCCTGCTGCTAACGGAATAGCAGCTATCTTACTTACCTTTTTTTTTAACCTTTACTCTCACTGTGAATCTCATTAAATCTTAAATGGGGGTTTATCTTATAGATTTACGGAGGTATTATCCTTGAAAAGGTCAGGAGCACCCTTCAAGAAATGATTCTGTAGTCACTGTTCGCTGGCTTGAGTTTTAAGAGTTATTTGTGTCCTTTGGAGACCTCGAGACCTGGGAGCCACCTAACAAACTCAGGATAGTAGAGGATTACATTACAGCACATTATGTAAGAAAGAAAAAATCTGCATTTGACAAGCTTTACTCAGGTATTAATTTCTCTGACATGGTGGCAAGTCCCCGTATATAATCACTTTTTAAACACAGTGATGAGCTGCAAAACAGCCACTCTTTCTCATAAATGATTTATGATTTTCTCTCTCACAGGTCAAGGACAATTTGAGGAGAGCCCTGCCAGTCCTGGTCCACAAGGTGGCGTACTTGTGTTCTATAAGTACACACACACACACACACACACACACACACACTCTCTCTCTCTGGCTACTTTGTCCTTCATTCCTCAAACACAATTTTCCTCTCATACCACCCACTTCTGGTGGCTCTCGGACTATGGGCTGACTGAGTGGTTCCTGAGTGGTTCATTTCCTTTGCTCTCGTAGATGCACACACTCTTCCTCCCTGTGTGTTACTGTCCGTTCACTCTGCTGAGCACTCAAAATTTCATAAGCCAGTAGACAATGAGGCTGTAGTTGAGCCCATCGAGGAGCAGCGGTAGTGTAAGACTGTAGCTGTCTGGAGACCAGTAACTGGGTGAAGCTTTTAGTGAGGAGCCAGCATAAAGCTACAGCGTGGAGCCGGCCTGCTCAGTGAATCTCACAACGAAATGCTAGTCATGCTAGCTGGAGGTTACACAGTATTTCCTCTTCCTCTATTTTTATCAGAGGCTCAAAATCAGTAACCCGTGGTCTGGCATTAAATTGACTTAACAAAGAGTCTGTTCAGTCTCATCAGTCCTAGAACAATCAGGAGGAAATTTCACAAAACAGACACAGCCATTACAATGTGCTCTAAATTGTCTGATTGTGTAATCTAACGGGTTGTCCTTGGAGGTGAGGTCGCACTTTACTGTAGTTGGGAGCGTCCTGTGGAGGACTTGCATGCCGAAGTCTGTAGAAATATGACAGAAATGCTCACAGCGCAATGCGATACAGAATTAGGCTTTTATCCAGTGATAATAATACTCAAGAATCTGAAGATGTTTATGTCATTATCTTGTCAACCTGAATACATTTGAAACCCTGCTGAAGTTTGTACAGAAACTAAATACGGTCTCCTCTCCTCCTAAAATTAAAAAGGCATAGGTGGTTGGGGGGAAAAAACTGCACTTGGAATTCTAGTGATTACAGGAATTTGACAACTGTGTCCCAAAGTGTCCATGCTACAGACTAGTTTTAAGCAGGTTGGAGTGGAGTGTGTTCACACTGGAAAGGTGACAAAATTAAGTATACTCAAGAAAAGCCAGTATACATACTAAAAATGTTAACTTTTTGTGTGTGCAGTTGACATACATTATTGTCCTACAATGCAATACATAAAAGAAATGGAGCTGCAAAAAAATGTAAGTAAATTGTAGATAGTGTTGAGACAGCTCGGAAAAAATCTCAGAAAGAAGAAGAAAGTATAAATCATTTTGATGTCTTTAAGTTTGATATACAATGACATTCCACAGTCACAGTTTGATTGACGTCTCTCTGTGTAAATATTACATCATTTCCTGTTAGTACAGTGTTAGTACAAAACGGTTAGGCCCATAGGCCTTTTTCACAGCCGACATTTGGACTTGTCATAATAGAAAAAGCACGGGAAACAAATGCTTCGTTCTATTCAAGTGTCCCAGTAAGCCGTGACAGTGTGACAGTGAGCCAGCGTGCATAATACCAGGACCCTGAAACTGCAGCAGCTAAATGGAATCCAGCCATCATTAATGTCATTGTTTAAACCTGTGTGTTTTCTACTGTGACATGTTAAAATGTCTTCAGTGAAAAAGGCCTGTGGATTTCTTATATACTAACAAAAAGAACGATATACTATGGGAATTAGTGGCATGAACTGAATACATATATTATGCAGTAGGGAAGTGGGAGACGACAAAAGCTTCATATCCACGTGACACGAGTGGTGGTGGATGAAGAGGGAGCAAAGATCGCCTGACATTGCCATTTTCTCCAAAATACAAAGAAGGTATGGGAACAAATTCAACCCAAACTGGGGTTTTCACTTATGCCTAGTTAGACCTAGTTAGGGCTGTGTGTGTGTGCATGCACTGACTCTCCCACTCGATTTGTTGCACTTGTTCATTTAAACCTTCGTCATTCTTATTAGGACATGAGGTTTGGTGACCTCATGTAGTTCCCAGGATAGTTACACCCAACTTCAGCCTGAACAGGAGGTCTAATTAGCCAGAAGAATTGAAAACACCTGTGAGAGTGTTCAGGGCCCCAATTAATCGTAATCAAATATAGTTAGTAATATGAGGTACTTATATCTTAGTGATGAAGCTCAGGACAACATGGATTCTGTCCAGTTTTATTTATAAAGCACATTTAAAAACAACAACAGTACTGTACAATCAAAAATAGCAAAAACCATAAAACACCACAATAAAAACACAAAGATCAGTTTAAAAGACTGAAAGACAAAAACATAATAAAAGCCATAAGACCAAAAGAAAAAGAAAGGCAACTCTCATACTGAGTCAGAAGCCAAGGAATAAAGATGTGTTTTAAGATGGGATTTGAAAACAGTCAGTGTAGGGACCAGCCTAACATGCGGCGGTAACTTGTTCCAGAGTTTGGGGGCTACAACTGCAAAGGCGCGATCCGATCTGTGCATGGATGACCTTCTCTTTCATGTGAGTGACATTGTGGCGGGCTACATGTGCTTTTTGGTTGTAATGTCTCTGTTATATTTTCTATCATTGTGTGCGTGTACGTGTGTGTGCTTGTGTGCGGGGCCAGGGTCTGCAGCATGTCTACTAGCTGTCCACAGTGCACTGTTCTGGGGTCAGCTGCTATTAGGTCCGATTAGCATAAGGTTGACACAAAAACCCACTGTAGATCAGTCAGTTAGCTGTCAGCACAAACCACACACTGTCATGAGTTTTTGGGGCATGGCCCAGTGCAGTATGGGTAATAAGAGTGACCAAGCTGTTAGCGGAAGATAGAAAGGGGATGGAGGAGAGGCGGAGGGTCTGTCTGGTTGCTAGGATACGTGGCCGGCGCCAACAGCGGATATGATTTATAATGGCCAGTCTCACTGTCTCGCTTTCTCTGCTAGTTTCCTCCTTCCTCTCCTCCCTCTCACTTTTCCACTGACTCTCTCCATCCTCTACCCTCATTTCTCTCCTCAGCATCTCTACGGGTCTATTAACTGGCCCTGTCTGACTGATTTGAGTACTTACTGCTGGCATTAGTAAAGGCTATTATTTATATGGGTGTTCTTGATATTCCTTCCTGCGTCCATCATGAGCACGCTGAGATAAATTCCCAGCAACTTCAGTTTATTTGGCAATAACGACAAAACTCATTTTGAGTCCATCTCTTTTCAGTCTCGAGGGTCGTACATACACAGTGTAATTATATAGGTGCAGCAACTTCCGTGTGTGTATGCGCTGTATGAGCGTGCATTTTCACATGATCATGCATGAGCTGCACCCACATGAATGGATGATATTGATTTGCAGAGACTTGATCCTCCTCAGGATGTGAAAATCCTCAGGCATAAACACCGTGTGGAGGAGGGTGCACGAGGCCATGTGAGGAAAGCAGACAAAAGGGGAAATTGAGGGCCATATGTAAGACGAAAGGATGTCACACAAGGATGTAGTGATGTACACTGTAGTGTCTGATAAAGGTGGCTTTTGAAGGCTGACACCAGCTCGTGCAGTATATTTTTTTGTGTTGTAAGTAAAAATAGTGAGATTTTCTGTGAGAATTTTCTGTTTGTGTTTGGGTGATTTGTCTCAGAACAGCTTTCAGACTATCATGAGACCCCGAAACTTTTTACTAAAAGACAGACTAGTAGAATTACTTTTGAGTCAGTGGCTCATTTAAGCGGAGGTTGCACTGCAGATTTTACAAACGGACTTTGCTGTTGATTTTACATCAGAGGCAGATGACACTGACTGATTTCCATGCAGATAGTTTTGGTTTTATGTGCTAAGGTTTTGAGAAACCTGTCTCTGAGATTCTGACAGTTGTTTTTGAATTGAAAAAATTCAACCACAACATGTTTTTCCAGAAACAGTGTCCCTTTCTACTGAAGAAATAGTCCCTTAGAAAACGATTTACAGTGAGGTCTGTGGATTATCAAGAGTAACAGGGACACTGTTTTAGGAAATAGATTTTGCTTTTTTATTTTCTTTTTTTTTTTTATGCCATTCACTTCCATTATATTGGGATGGTGGAGGAAATCTCAAAAATGTATATCTCAAGACCTGGGCAAAACTATTCGCATAGCTACATACCCCTTGATACAAGGCCAGTGAGAGTCCTCCGTATCTGCAAGTCAGTATGGTTTATGTTGTATGTATGAGGAGTCAGACAACCTAAACTAGATTTATAGTTGACACAAGGGGTTAATGGGTGTCTGTTGTTGACACCGGATTGATTTATATTTCAGTGATGGATTCTACCCGCTGATAGTACCACTGCAACACTAGACAGATGTATCATACATGATCAGGCTGTATCATGCTTTAATTATTTTCCTCTCAGTAATTGTATTTATATCCTTTCATGTACTTTGTGATATAGAGTGACAGTGGGCTAAACATACACTTACAGTACATAACTGGAGTTACAGCCTGGCAACCTCCATTTCAGCATGTCTCATTACTGAATATGAAATACTGCTGTATAATGGCCATATTTACTTTATTTCTTTCACTGTGATAGATAGACCACGGTGAGCAGAATGTTTACAGTGGGGATGGCTTTGTTAGGCTGCTGAGTCTTTCTTCAACTTCCTTAAAGGGTAGGATCACATTTCTAAACAACACAAACAGGGAGTTTTGTACTAAAAAGTCAGTGCCCCTGGCATTGCCACTGGCATTAGAAACTAGTAGGAGAAAACACATGCAGCTCATGTTGACCAATCACAGTTCTTGTTGTCTCCATGTGGTATCTCTGTAGCCATAGCATACGAAGTAGCCTACGGTGGCTACATACTATGCAGCCATGACGTATTCTCTTAACGTACAACTTTAATTCCAGCTTTAGTCACGTGAGTATTCCAGATGTTTTGTGTTGTTCTACAAAGCTAAAATGTCTCCTCTGGTTAGCTGAGGCACATCGGTCTTTCTATCCTTCAGACTTCTTAACTTATCCGCACTTATTAAATTAGGTTATTTGACGAAGCAAGAAGTCTGTTTGTCTCTCAGTTCTGCATCCATAAGTGAACCAGGAAGACATTCAAACTAGAGTGTCCATACTTCTCTTTCCCTCTCAGTCTGTCCACTGTCTTCCAGTAAATGGAGGATAATTTTAGAGCGATAAAGGGCCCAGAGGATATCGAGGGGAGGGAACATACACACACACACACACACACACACACACACACACACACACACACACACACAATAAGATGGTCCCTCATTCCCTGTTGCACCTGCTGACCCCACAGGATCCACTGAGATCGGCTACTGCTGAGTGTGCGGCTTCTACACACACTCAAACACACACACATGCGCACACACATACAGGAATGCGTACGCACTTTGACTAATAGGCCTAATGCTTCCTGAAGAGGGCCCAGCACTGCATTAGCTACGGATGTGGGATTGATTTAGAAACTGAAAGCCTTCTAGTGTGCGTGTGTGTGTGTATGAATATGTTGTGCACTCACTGGTGTGTGTTTTTCCCCATTACACTCCTCTAACATTATCTGTTTACTCACAAATGATGCACACACACACACACACACAGAAAGACACATAACAAGGTGGTTCAAAATTTTTCAAGACTGATATTCAATATATCTTTACATTTTCATTCCAAAAAATGTACAGAGTTTCATCCCAGAGTGTTATTCTTTTCAGACTGGAAAAGCCTTTGAATGAACGTTTAGACCATCATCAGACACTAAAACTTTCTTACTAATTTTAGAGTTAGCAGTAGGGCTAATTAAGGCAGGTTGACCCATCACACCAATTAAACAGGAGTGAAACTCTGGAAAAATGAGTCCTTCTAATGCCGGATTAATTCCTGACATTGGTGTTAAAAAATTGAATTAAAAGATATAATGGAGTAATGAAATAAAGACTGTTTTGATGTGACTTTGGTCCATCATTGCTGCAGTGGACAGTGTGCAATATTTAACACATGGAACAGCCAAGCTGTTCTTGCTACTGACCAATACTATAAACTACTTGGGGGTAACATCACCATTTTGCTACACTGACTGTTTGGCTACTGTGGTGGAGTACTGTGTTGCAACACCGGAGCCACAACTGCTGGCATTATGGAACACAATTTTGACCTTGACTATTGCTACAGTGGCCCTTTGGCAACTGTCATAGCTCAATATTTTGCTGCGTTGTAGTCACATCAGTTGCTGATAAAAGATGAGCAAATGTAAAAGCAATCCAGGAAATATTTGCATAGATAATGATACAGTAGGTTTGCCCATACCAACACTGAACATCTGTGTAAATATAGAGCTTATAATGAACATATAGATAACATCCAAATTTGGACATCACTGCTACATTTTGCGAACTCAGGACTTAAAAATCCCAACGACTTTCAGAGCTCCTTTACAGGATCAGATCAGATTTCTTTACGCCTATCTTAATACAATACTCAGATGCTATATGTACGAATAAAAGAGTTATTGGCTGCTGTAATTATGTCTCCTCACCACTGGCAGAGAACTGACACATTTGTAGAATGACTGCACTGCAGGGATATACAAAGCCAGTTCGTCAGACGTGTCATCTGTTCATGTTGGACAAAATTGTTTATAGCTGTCCCGACTGGCCACACTTTGAAGGGGGGTGAAAAACCTTTTGTCATAGAGAGAGGCGAGGCACGACAGTCGTTGAAATATGGGGATAATGACGTACACTTAAACACTTTTAGATTACCTTTCGTGGACATTCGTAGTGTTGCACTTGTTTGTACACACAAAGTGAGAGGAATAGTTGTGTAAAGAATGAAATAAGCGAGCCTGAGAGAGAAGTACAAACCCTCACCCTCACCTCTGCACACCGGGCCAATCGCTCTCACGAGCACTTTGGTTGAAGCATACCGACTCCTTAGTGTAAGAAATGGGGGACAAGCTCCACAGTCCTCGTTCTGTGGAAAAATGCATTCTAAAGTTTTTCTGAAGCTAATATTAGGCTCCAGCAGGCTGAGTTAGTAAATCAAGTGGTAATCTTCCACCATCTTTTTGTACATAACTCCCTCTTTGTTTTTCCACGGACAGTATTTACTTGCTGTGCAGTATTGGAAGGATACTTCCTGGCAGTAATGTAATAATCCTACACATTGAAGATACTCTGTTGATTTGTCTAACCACTGAAGCCTCATATTAGTTTTGGCTGAAGTAGGACTGCAGATGTTGCCCCCCATCTCTTACAATATAGTCTCACCATTAACGTATCACTTCTTGGCCGGTATCGACAGGAAGAAAGATTACAAACAGCATGTGAGTATTGCACCAAGATAGACTTGAAAAATCTGAACCTATGCTTTAATATGTCTTTTGAACACGACATGATATTATATTATACATGTTAAAGTCAGCCACCTCCTGTATGTTGCTGTCAAATGCTTGCTGGGAAATATTGGCAAACTGAGGTATAACCTTAGCATGAAGTCATGTGGAGCTAAACGCAGAAAGAAAGAGGCCACGGCGCGTGGGGGAGAATATTGGTACAGAACCAGGTGACTGGCGGAGGATGCTCGGAGAAAGAACGAGAACGAGGGCAGAAGAGGAACGGGTTAAAGCGTGTTGAGAGCAGAGGAGAGGGTGAGGTGGCCTGGGGGGAGGAGAAGAGAAAGAGCAGAGAAACAGAAAAGCAGACGTGGAGGAGGTGGGGAATTGATGAAGCAGAAAGCTGGGTTATTCCTGCTGTGAATCTATGTGTCTTTGCTGTTTGTGTGTGTGTGCGTTTGTGTGTTGTTTGTGTATGCGAATGTGCACATGCCAGAGTGTGTGTGAGTGTGAGTATGAATGGCGGGCTTTGGCAGTAAATGAAACTGTTTATCAGATCAATATGGCCATCATCTCCCAGATGACTGTGGCCTCTACTGAAGAGCAATCATAAATCACAACCAAATATGGAGGACACCGATCTATACCAGCTGCGTGTGTCGCTTTGTGTGTGAGTGTACATGCACCTCTACGTTTTTGTGTGTTTGTGGTAACCTGTTTGTATGCGTCGATGTGGGTATTTGTGTGTGTCTGTGTGAAATCTTCTTCTTTCTCCCGCTGCTCTGCGCTGAGATTTGAGATGGAGCAGTCAGAAAATGGAGACACAAGGAAGACAGACCACACCTTAGACCGGTCCTACACAAAATCACAGCTTCATGGTGTATAAAATAAGGATGTTAGACAATACACAATGTACACCATCAGCCATATTGTAAATGTGACATATCCTCCGTCCTTCTCCATAGGGTTAACAACAGCGCTCTTGTTCTGTGTCTGACGGCCCCTGGTGCTCTCACTCTGAATAATGTAGCCTCCCGATATCAGTGACAAGAGTCTCGAAACCAAAATAGCATCTTGAGCTCCGATAAATATAGAAGGTAATTAAATCGGCAGCAGGAGAGAGACAGAGAAAAGCCAGGAAAAAGGGAAGGTCTGTTTTATGTGTGAGGATAAAACTCCTCTCTGCAGCGAACTACAGGGGATCGATTGGACGGGAACGAAACGCTGTTTGTTGTGTGATCTTTTTTACTCACCCCTGCATTGATATTATCAGTAATCAATTTTTTGTGTTTTCAATAGTCTTTAGTGAATATACTGGATGTAGAGGTTAATCTGTGTGTGTTTTAGGGCCTGCCAGAGCACAGTGAGTCAGCAGTATTTCACCGGTTAGTTCTCAGGAGACTCGGCCGTGTGAGAGCGCTCGCTGCCATCTGCCTCTTGCCACTCTCTCGCCCTTTTTACTGCCTTTCTTCGTGTTGCGCTCCTTTCCCACCTCGCGTTATTCTACCTTTTGTCAAATATTTTCAGCACATAGTGAAACCGACGAATCGGGGATTGATCCTGCGTGTGACACCGTTGCAGGGGAGTCAGAGGAGTGGGGTGAAAGGTTGTGGGGGGTTGGATCAGCTTGTCAGAGCAAACCGGCCCCCGTCTTGACATGATATCCTCTGGGAAAGTGTGTGTGTGTGTGTGTGTGTCCGTTCAGTGTGACATGTTGTGACAGAAACTGACTGACAAGCCCCTTTGCAGCCCAACACCAGCCACTGCAGAGAGACTAATGATGACAGCTCTCAGGCCGTACACACTGCTCTCTTTTTCTTTCTCTCTCTCACACACACACACACGCACACACACACACACGCTCACCATGTCTTCCTATCTCTCGCTCTCTTTGTCTTGTGTCTCTCCCCCGACTACCTCTTCCTCTATCACACGCCCACACAGACAATGGCATCCTGTATATCGTCTCCCTGACACAAAGGCGCAAACACACACATTTACATGAACGCTCAGGCAAACACACACACCCTCGCACACACACTCATATTCATGCATACAGTCATGCTAGTCTGCATGACAAATATTTCTCAAATACACACAGAGTGTACACACATTTTTTTCTCTTGCATTGTCTGTCTTTCTCTCTCTCACACACACACACACACTCTCTCTTTTTCTCACACACACACACACACACACACACAAACGCTGCACTACTCTCTCTGTCTTGGAATTTTACATTTTGATGAAGGAGGAAGCACGTCGTCCAATCAGAGCAGCGGGAGCAGGGAGAGACCATCTCAGCGCAGACAGCAGGGTGGTTCGGAGGCAGTTCGATGGAGTGTTATCAGGGCCGTCCCTACCAGCTCTGCCCCCCGGCGTCCCCTCGTCTGCGGGCGGCTGGTGGTACGATCCGCCAGGCTCGATAAGAACCCCTCCTCTCTGTCTCCCCCTCTTCTGTCAGTGCTAGGGTGTAGCTACTGATCCTATACTACAGCAGAGAGAGTGAGAGTGAGAGGGAGGAGGGACATCAGGTGTCACAGCTCTGCAACCCCAGTTGAGGCTGCATTACCACGACAACCAGCTCCAGGGGTGCTGCCAGGTGAGTCTGAGGACACGCACACACGCTCTCACACACGTACACTTTGACACACATGCTGTACATGCGCACAATGAAGTGATTCCACATTGTTCCCACATAGGGATGTGTTGGATTGAACAGATTTACATACACAGGTGTGCAGCCACTGATGTGCTCCAGGATGTGGGTATTGTCACTTTTGCATCCCATGTTTCAACACTGTACTAATAGTGTAGCGGTGTAGTGTGTGAGTGTGTGCGTAGTTGCTGTCAGCGTGTGTGTGTGTGTGTGTGTGTGTGTGTGTGTACGTTTGTAGCCATGCCAAAATGTACAGTATATGTGTGTGTACATACGCCATCCCTCCCAGTGTGGTGGTGGGAGACAAAGGGTCCCCTCTGTCTGGCGCTGTAGCACCGCTCACACCGCCGCTGATGGGTGGGAAAGTTCTCTCTGTCAGCAATCATGTCTGATCGGAAAAAGAAAAGAAATCAAATAGGTTGCCCCCCCCTCCCCACAACCCCCACCTTCCCACCCACCCATCGCTGTCGAACACTCCTGACTCACGGTGATAGGAGGACACGGTCACAGCAGATGATCACCCGGTGGGTGGGGGTGGGGGTTGGGGTTGTGGTGGGGGTGGGGGTGTGTTCTGAGGACACGGAGGCTGAGAGGAGGGGGGGGGTTTGGTTGGCGGTCATGACACTACTGTAATGTGTGATAGACTTACCATAGAGAATGAGGTTAAAACACATGTGTCCGAGGAGGGGTCATCTGCCATGCACATGACCGCCGGTGTGCGTGTGTGTGCGCATGTGAGAGGGAAAGAGAAAGAATGGGAGCAGGAGCGTAATGTGCTGAACTGCCGGCCATTACTGACCGATAAACCCAGACAAAGGGCGGCGGATCATATGTGCAGTCTCGTGTCATACTCTTGAGTGAGTGTGTATGTGGGTGGGTGGGGGAGTAGGGGGAGGGTTCGCATGTTGAATGGTCACGTATATGCAGGGCGCCTCCGTAAGCATGTGCGTACAGTATGTCTGATCATCATGTCTGGGCTCATCCTGTTAAGGTGGCCTCGGTCTCCAGAAGATCACATGTGCGCATTGCGCTGCCGTGTTCTCAGTCTTCTCTCAGTCCCTGACGCCCTTATTCAACCCGTCCCGTTTGACAGCCGGTCGTCATCCCACCCCGACTCTCCACCATCATGCAGCACCAGCGGAGCCTCATTCAGCTTCCGTCTCACAAGGCTGTAGACTGGTTCAACCCTGTCTTTATGACACTAGATTATCCATCCCCTCTTTGTGTCAACTACTGTAATAGATGTGCTCTTATCCTTATGTGGCCTTTGTTAAAACCTGCCCATTGCAGATCTTTGTAGGAGGGGTGAAGTCTAGTGTAGTTTGTAGTGCTGTAGATTCGCGTTTTTTTTTGTTTTAACAAATGCTGTATCAGATAGGTGAACTCTTAAACAGCATTATTCTGTATTCAAAGAAGACAATATTCTGCATTCAGAAAGACCCATTTTCTTTGGACAAAAATATCTCTTATGTAAGAAGTGACGATTCCATCTTTTTCAGATCGTTTTTGTTTCATTTATTGGGTAGTACTGTGTGGGCGAGACAGGAAAGTTAGGTTAGCGAGGGTCTACATGGGTGGAGAGCTGGGCTCAAACTCTGGACATGGTCAGGTTGCGCATTCACCTACAGTGACACTGGGCCATTCGATAACCTGGAAAAGCAGAATTTAACGAAGACAGTAGCCCTTGTTCTTCAACAGAAATGTTTTATGTTATGAAAGGGTATGGTGCGTGACAGGTGTGGGCTGTCATTATCCTCTATTCTTTGAGTATTGTATACATCACGAGAGTGGAATAATCTACATCTTTAGCCCACGGCTTCCCCCGAAAACGAATTAACAGTGACCAAACTGCATAGTCTGTGTGTAAAAATGGTGGCGACGAGAACAAGCTGTACATTTCTCTTTCAGTGCCCTTCTCTCCTCTCCCTCTCTCTCTCTCTCTCTCTCTCTCTCTGTCTCCCTCCTCTTCCATTTTATTCCATTTCTCACCCTTCCCATTTTCCTCTCTCTTTTCTCTAAGCTCACATGCACACACTCATCCCCTCCTCCATATGTGAGCACTGACAATCTGTAGGGCGTGCCCCCCCCCACCACCACATACGTTACAACGATCCGTGCAGCGTACATACATTCACGCCATGTGGAGTTCACACATGGCTGCACAATAACTGACATTGCTGGCCGTCATGTACGTCCTGGTTTACACTATGGGGCCTCTGCGCTGAGAAAAGACATCAGATCCTCAAAATCAGGACTCTTTTTCTATCATTTGTACACTATTAGGTGAGTGTAGTCGCACGGTGACTGAAATGGTACTTTGTTGCGTATACGATGTCTGTAATGCTGAGAAATGATGGCGTAAGCAACAATTACCCTAATTGAACATTCCAGAGCAGCCCCGCAAAATGGCTGCCGAGCCGGCACGCTGTCTGTGATGGCCGACAAGAGTGTGTAGGTCTAAGGTGTGTGCGTGTACAGCTGCGCGTGTCTATGTGCATGTGTCTGTTTGTATACGCGTGTGTGTTCTGTGCGTTTGTGCTAACTCTAAGTGAGAGTAATCCTGCTTTTGCTTTTTACTGACTGCTTTGTGTCAGGGGAAAGTCTCCGCTCACTGGAGATCTCTGCTAATCCATAATTACCAACCTCAGTATACCTAGACTGTAGGAGCCATTATGTCAAACCGCTTTACTGTAACAGTTCATGATTGTGTTTCCTGGCATCTGTAAAAAGATCCTACATTTAGCTTTGAACATAAAACTCGGCTCTCTGCTTTAGATAGCGACGGCGCTGGGAGTCGCCGGAGTCCCTTCAGCCTCACGTCCACCATCTTCAGAACGTCGGCATTTTCCCAGACCAGCGTTAAGGTGCTGAATGTGTTCTGCCAAAGAGCTGACCTTGTTGTTTCTTTACAGCTCTCTGCCTCGCCAGCCCAGCACCCAGCCAGCCGCCCAGCCAGCTATCCAGCTATCCACCCATCCATCCGCCCAGCCAGCCCGGCCCTGCCCTGCCCAGAACTGGCAACCTGCAGGAGTCATCAGGGTTAGTGCGCCTTTGGCACGCCTTTGTGCCAAAATCATCTGTAAGCATCAGGCAGGAACTTGTAAATTTATAGATCTGCACTTAAACCAAAGGCCAGACAATCAAATAATATACTTGCATAAGAGAAAGAGAGAGAAGGGGGGGCGATCCCAAGCCATCCATAAAACACTGCTGCTGTTCCTGATTTATAACAGTCAATAGGACAAGTCAAGAGTGGTTTTATTGTAGCGCAAAAACCAATGTTTCATTGTAATCTTAGAGGAGATATCGAGTGATGGCAATTTTGTTTGTTTGATTTATGCTTGTATTTCTTTATGCTTTGGCACAAAGAGAGCGATGACTCCTCTAAGGTCCTAAGTTAATTTTTTCCCCACATCAATTCTCTTATGACACTAGTCCAATGTAATATCTCTAAGAAAGAGCGGCTTTCAGAGGTGGGTACCTTCTTAAACACACCCACATGCAGCCACACTTTTGTACCGAGATAAGCAGCATTCTCTCATTTACATACCCACTTTTTCTTCCATTCATATTAGGCTACACACACACACACAGAGCACAGATTATAAGCATCACTGGATTAAGTTAAAGCTGTGCCGTTTTGCTAATAATTCAAATACTGCAAGTGCTAGCATTTTCTGCAGTTCATCAGGGAGACGCTGTAAAAAGACAAAGCTGAACTAAATGACTACCAGCGCTCAGGCCTTATCGCAACTGTGTGGGTGTGCGGCTTGTGTGCTCATGTGAGAGAGAGAAAGAGTGTGTGTGTGTGTGTGTGTGTGAATGTGCGCGCACCGAGTCTTGAATGTGACAGCCGAGGGTCGCGCTTACACATTAAAAATCTCTGCCGCTGTTTCTAATGCATTTGCCAAGCAGTAGTGTGGTCACACCGTTTGTCGAATGGTGGAGATGCACCGCCGTACGTTCACATGCAGCAGACCGTAATGGGTGTGTCTGTGGATGTGTGCATATAGGTGTGTGTGTGTGTGTGTGTGTGAGAGAGAGAGAGAGAGAGAGAGAGAGAGAGAAAAGGCACGCATGTGAAGGTGAGACACCTCTGCTATTTCATATTGATTGGAGTGAATAATGCTTTTTTCTCTTTTTCTCTTTCTCTCACACTCTGTGTCAACTATATGGATATAATGGAGCCATTTGATTAATGTCTATAAATATAGTAGACTAGGGCTAAAAGCAGGCCCTAA
>NTHP01000330.1:89311-124962 GCA_003416845.1 Oplegnathus fasciatus
AAAAAAAAGGAAAAATAACAACATGAAAAAACAAAAACTAAATAGCTCCCAATTTGTTATTTTATATCCTAACAATTGTTCTGGGTAATCAACACAAAGACCAAATGAGAGAAATATCCACATTTAAAAGTATTATATGAGTTATATTATCTGCCAATTATCGTATGAGCTATTAGAAAGCTACAGTAGGCAGAGCGACCAGAGGCCCATTTAGTATTATTGAGTCTCATTTCAAAGAGCTTCTGGTATTCACTGCTATGTTAGCAACAATTTAAGAATGAGACCATAAAAGAGATCAAGTTAGAAAGGCCAGGGTAAAGACATAATCTTGTTTTGTTAACCTATTTAATTGGAAAGATATTGATGTTCACCTTTGAGTAAAGGGAACATGAGGACAGCAGTTTTTGTGTGTGCGTGTGTGTGTACCTGTGTTTGGCAAAGGGCCTTTTAGACCTGAGTAAAGAGGAAATGGATGCTTGGCAAATGCTCAGCCAGCATCCTTATCACTGCTGCTCTCAGAGCTGACCACCGCAGCTCCTTAATAATGGACACAAAACACAGAGTCATTTCTATTTATGCACTCACTAACACCTCTCAGCCCTCCAGTGTGTTGCTACAGATAACATTAATGCACACAATAATATATCATAATCCAGGAGGCTGTTCATTGCTATTAACGCAGTCATTTATCGTATGATTCAGAGAGAGAGAGAGACGGACGGACGGGAAAGGCGACGCGGCACACACAAAAAAGGGGGAAAGTGTATAGAAAACTAAAGAAATGAGCATTGTAAGTTTCTGTCTTTCTCAGTGTTATGGAATAAAAGACGATAGTGTTTGACACAAGTGGAGGTCCGCTGGTTAGCAGTGTGGGTATAAAACGCAGAGATGGGGAGGATGTTCTCCTCGGCAAAGCTTTTTGCCTCCCTGGCTTCCATCCCAAGTGCAGACAACAGACGTCGTCATTTTCCAACTCAATTTACAGACGCATTAGGAGATGCTGAGGCGCGCCCAACTCTCTCAAATGCAATCAGTCTGCCTCTGTGTTTTAAGAGGAAATTGAGGGTGCCATCTTTATCGACTTCTTTTTGACTTCTCCTTTGTAGACCCGTTTTCCCACTAAAATACTTTCAAGACATAAACAGCTGCATATGGATTTTTTTAATGACTACCCTTTACTGATTTGTCTCCCTTTTAGGTGGCTACATGAAAAAAGACAAAGAGGATGTTGTGAGGACTGTTTAAAATCATCTCATAAAGATTTAGATAGATTCAGATTTCCTAAGGTAAGTTCAAAATATATCTACATACTGTGGAGTTTGTCTAAAATCGTACTCGTTTTATGCTGTCCATCTATGCCCACCTTTATGTCCATCTACTATATTGCAAAGTCAGCAAGGTCGGTTAATTCTTTTACCATTTTGGCTGCAAAAGACAAGTCTGAGAAGAGTTTGCCTCCAAGTCTGTGTGTGCAATTTCTTGAAATGTTTCAATTAATTAAATTGAAGGCCTCACATCCCATAAATAAGGGATTTTCAACCCACAGTGCAGTTTTGTTTCTAAAATAAAGTTTTATTTTAAAAGTGCCTACATTTACAGATTCTTTGTGTTCTAGCATATTTACTGATGGCACAATTTAAAATGAATTAACGGTATAATTTGACATAATAATATAAATAATACGCCACTATTTGTGCATTTTTACACAAACACGTTAATAGGGATGGCCGTAGTGCCTGTTACATTTTCTTATGTTAAATATGTTTTCAAATGATGACGTGAGTTTAATGTGGTCTTTATGCACGTCAGTAGGATTGATACAGTACTTCCTTTTTACATTTAATAACTTGCATTTGATATTTCTTTTTCAGTAAGAAATAACCCAGTTTTGACAGGTATATTTTAGTTTTTAAATTGATGCTCAATTGAGTTCCAGGTAGCATTAAAAAGCTCTTTTGAATTTGGCTTTGTGAAACCTGCTGATACCCTAAAAGTCTGCCTCTCCCTCTCTCTCCCTGTAATTGATTTCACACCTTTGAGCCTCACAATAGTTTTCTGAGTGCACTTAGGGGAGAGATTCAGGACAAAGTCAGCTTGAAAGGTACATCCATGCAGATATCCCCACGCACACACCAGCTGCCTACAATCCTGCACTGTTAACGTCCTGTTTGACCCTCAGCTAAACATATGACTAATTGAGAGCTTGGGTAAAAACTGAAGAGGGAGAGGCAGGAATGCAAGACAAAGGATGGAGGCTGGGAATGGCAGAAATGAGAGGGGGAGGTGGGAAAGAGGTGCTAAAAAAGAAGACAAGGAGGAGAAAGAGTTATTAAGAAAAGAAAGAGATGCCATCTATACTGTCCTATCTATAGCTATCTTTCAATTCCTTCATTCTCTCAAAAATGTCACACATCATTCATCCTCTTTTTCACCCTTCATTTCTCTCTGTATCACCCCATTTCTTGTACCAGCTGTTCACTCATCTGTTTCACTTTTGATCTCGTTTTCCTCCACCATCAGATTTCTCCATCATATTCCTTCTCTACCTGCTTAACATTTTTGCCTTCTCCCCTCACTCATATCCTTCAAATACTTGTCATTTTTTTTCAATAAGTGCTTTTTCTGAATCACCCACTAAGAGAGGCTACAACGACAGCGGCTTGATCTCACACGCAAATGCATAGCTCAAATATTGATTATTTCTCACAGCGTGGACACGTAGACACACAAAACGTTATTCATACGAGCCGTTAAGTGGCTGCATCGTTTCGGCAAATCTCTTTTCCGCCGAGCAGCGGCGTGGATCTATAGCGTTCAGGTGGAGGAGGTCTCTCGAAGCGTGTGGACGTTATCTTGAAATGAGGGGCTGGCTGCCATGGCAACCATATGATGAGGCAGGCAGGGCTATTTAAAGGAATTCAGCTGCTGCTCGTGTTCCCGTCAGCTTCACACCGGCCCAGTGAAAGACAAAGAAAGAGATGTGAATGCAAGAAAATATAGATCCTTATAGTTCCACCCCTACAATCTAATGTCTGGTGTTAAGGCTGGGTTACAGAAAGGAGTAAAATGCAACACATCCTTTAGTAACAGTCTAAAGGGTTACTTACATCGCACAAACGAACAATGCTCACACATTTAATCTTGTCCTAGGAGTCTGAACGTTTGTTTCATTTGCCTTAACTCCTAATTTAGAATCTCCTACCCATGAGACTCATGTTAGGTCTTTTGTCCACCACTCCTTAGTATTTATTCTTCAAGCACCTCTTTCTCCCCTAGTGCCAATTAAATAAATCAGATTTAATTGTAGCATTTCCACCTAACAACACAGTCTTTGTCATTTTGGTGAGAACACACTGCACACATTTTAAATCCATTCACATAAAATGGACATGCATGCACACACTTTCCTGCCAAAATGGATGCACATTGGTAAAATATGTTCCCGTTAAAATATATGCAAATGTGAATTGTATAATGTAGCCAAAGCTTGCTGGCACAATAGTGGATTTTTTTTTTTACGGTGATGTGCATATGCTTGAATTATCTGCAGAAGGGGCCGCTGTAATGTAATGTCTCAAATTATTCATCATAAAAAAAACAAAACATACTTTTTCTCTAGAGAGGTATTTCTCAGTGGACAGCAACACATGAGGAGACAAGTGTGAGAGGAAGAACAACTGCTGTGCACCTACAGTGCCTTGCATGCCAAACAGAGGGAGGGAGAGCAAACAAAGGAAAGCATGATTTCTTAAGCACATATTTTACACGTGTATTTCTCTGTCATTACAGTTGTTTGTAAGAAGATGTCCACCTGAAGGAAAATGACATTTATTTCCCATCACCCACTGAGAGAATTGCTGCATTTTAACTTAACCTCCCGTGTGTCTCTGTCAGCATTTAACTCTGTTAATGATCTTTCTACTCTACAGCTTTTAGTAGACATCTGAGCCCCTTTTACTTCTCCATCTGAGCTTTTTACCAAATAACCACCAAAAGAACGCTGTTTTGAACACAGTGTTCAGGTTATAGGAGGTAGCTTTCCCCAGTCAAATGAAGGCATCGATCAAACATTTACCTGGCGTTTTCAAAAGGGATTGTTTCTAGATTTCCTGTAGAATTAAACAAGACGTCTCTGACAGGTTTTTGGACACAAACCATGGCAGGTCAGATCAGTCAGGGTGGCCTAGTAATTAGAGAGGCCATCACATAACAAAAACAGCACACTTTAATGTAGAGCTGAAACATTGGTCCATAATTTGATCGACAGAAAATTAATCAGCAACTATTCTGATAATCGATCCATCCTTTAAGTCTTTTTTCAAGCAAAAACGCCAAACATTACTTAGTGCTAGCTTCTCAGTGCCAAGAATTTGATTTCTTTGTCCTCAGTGACATTTTCTGAATTCTCTGACATTTGACAGACTAAACATTAAATTAATTCATTGAGAAAATAATCAAAAGAATCACCGATAATGAAAGTAACAGTTAGTTGTAGCCATTAACAGACGTCTCCCTATTGGTCGGTCCCTGAACAAGACATTGAACCCTTTCGTGTTCTAGAAATAGGATACTAGTCTCTGCTTACAGGGTTGATAGGTGATTCTCCCTCTCCTATAAAATAAATGCTCCTGATTTTTATGTCCTTTTATCATGCTGATATTCTACAACATTTTAATTTGAAGTGCACAATTATTGGTGAAACTGCCGGTGTTCTTTTATCACTCAGTTGAGCCCAGCGTGCTATTCCAACGCCTGTGAGAGCAGTCAGGAAGATTTAAAGTGCTTCATAGAAGCAAAATTATGAGTGACCTCTCTCGTAACACTCCCTCTGCTCTTCACTCTGCTCTTTATCTCATTCTAATCCCAACTCATTTCATATGCTAAGTAAAAGCTTATATCCCTCTTCACTGTACGTACACACACATCCCTCATTGCTGTGGTGTGATTATAAAATTTGCATAGGGGATGTTGTTGGAGCTGTGGAGTGCAGAAGCACCAGAGCTGAAGCAGGGGGTTGTGGGTGGTCTAATGCCTGTCAGGTGCAGAGAGGTGGGGCAGAGACTCCCAGAATCCCTCATGTCTGGATTTATGATGAGAACTCAACAAGAGGAACCCGGAGAAAGTTCCCTCATGTCTCAGTGTCTCTCTCCTCACCTCGAATGGTTTCCTCAGAACCTAATTTGCATGTTCTCTTCTCACAGCTGTCACAGATGTAGCGAAGATTAAGAGAGAGAGGAAGAGAGAGAGCTGACTCTGAACCCCCGGGGAGGACGCAATGAGATGGAACCACTTCTCCACTTTCTAATGGAAAACCACTTGCACCATCGGAGCGCCATCTGCTGGCTCGGTGGGGCGGGACAGCTGGTGTTGTGAATCAGGCCGCCGCAGTCCAGGGACCGGCTACTTCCCAACACCAGGGTCTCACCCTTGCCCCTCACGTCTTGCCTGTCTTTAAGGATTCAGTCAGCATATATTTTAAATTGGTGCTTTATACTCTCATGCCTGATGTGATGGTGATTAAAATACTAGTACTTATTTGTCCAAATCTGTGAATGTGACGTATATTTCTTCTGCATCATGTCATCTCAATATATTATTCAGAAAAAATGTAAAAATATCCAAAATAAAATTTCAAAACTATATCACACCTCAAATAACACACACAACAAGGATAATAACGTCATTTACAATTATAATATATATTACTGCTACAGTTCACTAAGTGTGCTGGAACGTGTAAGATGCTAAGCTAACAGCGCGGCTAAATCCTGACCTGACATTAATATATTTTTTCCAAATAAATAAATGAAATATACATCTCAAAACTATTCCTGTGGCTTTATTCTTTTTATGACTACACATCATCATCATCATCACATTACACATTTATGACTGTATAGTTATTTTAGGTAGCAATTTATTGTTATCCATCAACAATGGGATTCCACAGGGCTCCATTGTTGGGCCTCTATTTGTTTGATTTTTTGGATCTCCATTAATAGCATGGTAAAAATATTCCAATGGTCCCAAAAATACATTACCTGTGTTAATTTCCAATATTTACTTAGATGTAAAAAATGCAATGAAGTAACAAAATTCCCATTACTGGGCATTTATGGCTTGATTCACAGGTACTGGGTTTAGGTGGAGACCGGGCAGGGGTCCTATGATGAGCGCTGTCGGCACTCTGAGATTTCAGCACAAACTCATGTCTTCAAATATGAGACAAAATGTGATTGCATAATACTATGCAGTAAGGCTGACTGAAATGCACCCAAACATGCAGTTCCTTCTTTTCACAAAGTGTAATTTTTGTGGGACAATAGTTGTTAAAAGATTTGATTTCCCCCGTGTGAATGCTTATCTTCCTTCCATCTTTATGCTGTATTTCAGCTCTTGCCCTCATGTTACTGGCTTTAATGTCTAAAACTGAGACGAGCCTGCTGTGATTCTGACAGGAGAAGCAAGAGAGATCACATTAACTGTAACTGTTAAAGGCTGATCCTGTGTCTCTGATGAAGTCTGCAAAATTTTAACTTCCTGTTAAAATGCCTTAGAATACAGTATATTGTACAAGTTATTGGGTGCTGTAGACCCTGGAATTTTAGGCTACAACTGTACAGGTACTTGATGATATTATATAGGAGGAAAAGCCCATCCCTACCTCAAGACTTGAGGAAGTAAGAAGAAGAAGAAATACAATGTTGTTTCACATTTTAGGTATCTATTATATTTATATACATTTTTTTAGACCTCTGCATGAACGGCTGTGCATGAGTGTGACAACATTAGCATACAGGACAATAGTGTGTACCTCTAATGTTCAAACCAAAGCTCTAAGGCTGCTGTAGACATAACTGATCACATTTCAGGACACATTATCCAGCAGAACTGAATCCCAGTATCAACTACATTTTCCTTTCATGCATGTAAAACACTTGTATAATGGGCTGCCTCTTCCCAGTTTGTAATGCTCAGCTTCAGATGTTGAATGTGGAATAGTTCTATCTATTTTGTATTTTTGTACATCTCAGAACAGTTTCAGGTGTAGATTTTAAGACCTGTGATAAATACCATTATGAATGTCAGGAAGTAAAGTAATCACACACAAAGTTGCATCAACCTGATGCAAAATATACCATGATATAGTCTAGAGCTGCAATGATTAGTCGATTAATCGAGTAGTTGTTAACTATTAAATTAATCGCCAACTATTTTGATGATCGATTAATCGTTTTGAGCCATTTTTCATGAAAAAGTGTCCAAATTCTCTGATTTTGGCAAATGTGAATATTTTCTGGTTTCTTTAGTCCTCTGTGACAGTAAACTGAATATCTTTGGGTTGTGGACAAAACAAGACATTTGAGGACATCACCTTGGGCTTTGAGAAACAGTGAGCAACATTTTTCACCATTTTCTGACATTTTATGGACCAAACAACTAATCGATTAATAGAGAAAATAATCGACAGATTAATCGATAATGAAAATAATCGTTAGTTGCAGCCCTAATATAGTCATGATATATAGTTTTTCAGTGAAATATCAATTGTTAAATATTTCATACCTGCCCCTGTATTTTTATGTTCACTTAAGTTTTCTTTGTCACTCTGTGGTTGTAGTTTTCCACTTCCACAGATTCTCTCTTTATGTCTTGGTTAGGCTATTTATTTCATCATTTTCTTTCGGTCATGTTGTCGTTATTTCATTCGTTTTGTTAGGAAATCACTGGTAAGCAGCCTACTAGGGGATTAAACCAGAGACATAAATGAGAATGTGTAGCCTTTATTAGTTGTACTGCATGTCATGTCACAAATACCACACACACCATTAACACACAGCTATAGTATTGTAACGTTATGTTCTTCATTTGCATGGCCAATGTGTGTTGGAAATATTTTTTTCTTTTACATATTTCAATGTGAGAGCAAAAACCAAATGCCTAATTGGCAACGCATTGCGCATGTGCAGTGTGACACCTTAGTTCCCATGTCAACTTGTATGTGATAAATGTCAGCAGCAGGGAAAGATGAGTGGTAGAGTCGGGACTACTTCTGACGCTGTTCCGCAGGTTTACAGGTTTACTCGAAAGCACTTTTTATAGTAACCAGGTTAAAAAAGTCCTATTTAGTAACTGTCGGCAGTCATTGTTTTAATTGTCAGCATGTTCCCATCTTCTAGCAGAGTAAAACTTAACCGAGTCGCGTTAACAGACGTTATTGGGCTACAAGAGGTGCCGAGGCGGAGACGAGTCCAGAAGTCGCTGCGTAACGTTACAGGCGACCCCAAACAACCGGAGGACAGCCAGCTGGTGTCTGAGGTAGTGTCAGTGAAAGACACTGCCTCCGTCCCCAGCAGCAATGAACCCGTCCAAACCTTTCTAACGGACCCAGTGGGCCCAGAAAAGGTGACCGGTACGGCCGGTAACACCCCTGAAGGAGAGCCGGAGGAGAACTGCGTAGGTACGCAGAAAGCAAAGAGAAATAATGTGCAGTCACATAAAGGGATTGATACTTTTAAACCACAGGGGCCCTACACTAGAGGCAAGTATCAACAGAGCAAACCTAACACCAGGACCAGGTCCAGGTTGGACCGCCTCAGAAAGCTCTGCAACCTCAGACTGAGGCTTACCTGGTGCTTTTATACCGCTTCAGACCGCTTCAGTGCGCTGTTAAAATGGACGAAGGTCCACCGCCGGGTAAAACTCAGGGGCGAAACCCCCAAAATGTTTTGTCAAATTGAGCCGAGCAGTGAGGCACCCGTGGACACTAATAAGAGCCAGACACCGTCGGATGTAAAGTTTAGTGTGGGCAAACCATCCGGTAGAAGATGTAAATCCACACTAGGAGATATTAAACATAAAAGTCGTGTGAGCCACGTTGCTAAAGGCGGCAGGGACAGAGGTAGAGAGGGTGAGAGCCGAGTGAAGGCCGGGTCCACGGGGTGGGATCCTCAGCCTGCTGCCGCAAACACAGGACAAGTGCGACCGATACCCACCGGACTGTCAAGTAAGGTGCTCTTTAGCTGTGTTGTTTGCTTAAGGTTGGTTTGTTAATTGACCACGAGTAAGCGTGTTAAGTTAGCTAACAGCTAACATGTTTTAATTGGGGATTTTCTGGCAAGTAAAAGCTTGTAGCTAACTTTTGGCTAACCTGCTACAGTTCACTAAGTGTGCTGGAACGTGTAAGATGCTAAGCTAACAGCGCGGCTAAATCCTGACCTGACATTAACCAACTTGTTACCTGAAGTGTTTTCTGTCAGATAACTATTTAGGGGATCTTTTAAAATTTATGTTACCAGAATTTTTTTTTATACTGACTTAAAAAATATGCTAACACAGCAGCTAATAGCAGGTGAGCTGCCATGTCCTGCGGCGACCCCCTGCACACTGCTAGCTTGGACCCTTTATGGTCTTTACTCATGGATGTATTA
This sequence comes from Oplegnathus fasciatus, assembly GCA_003416845.1. NCBI lineage: Eukaryota > Metazoa > Chordata > Actinopteri > Centrarchiformes > Oplegnathidae > Oplegnathus > Oplegnathus fasciatus. The sequence continues at coordinate 98,743 of NTHP01000330.1, forward strand.
TATTCTAATAATGCATTCATGTCTTTACTTGGATTGCTTTTGGGAAGCCACCTTATTAGACTGTTGTGGCTCAGACTGAGCTGGATTTACCAACTGGATTAATTTGGTTGCTTGGTAATAAGGCTAGTTTACATATTTCCATTGGGGTGGTCTAATCTTCCCTGCTTACCAGTTCTCCATTAAACCACACATTGTGACAAAGTGGATTAAAAACACAGTGTAATGGTATTGGGTATACATTGGTGTTGCCACATTTGGGACTGTGTTCTCCACAGCCTGGAAGACGGTGCCAGATACTACTTCTAAGCTTGGTGAAGCAGCCAGATAACCAGAGGTATTTGCTAGACCAACTAGCCAGTCCTCATCATTGAAGACTTCTCTCTTGTACAACCAAAACATACTGTTTGGCAACACTTCCAATAAAGCATAAATCTCACCTTTGTGTGGCTTGTCCAAGTTTGTTTTTGACTGTGGAATGGGCTCATTTCTCCTCTTTGTGGCTGATGGGAGGTGCGTGGGGAGCCCTAACCCTCACTGACTGTAGCTGAAGTGGATGTTTTTCTCAGTAAAACACCCAGTAGTGAACCCCTTACACCTTGACGTACTAGAATGAGGCAAACAAGACGCTACACTCGAAAACCTGCTTAGACAAGCTACACAAAGGTGAAATTCATGCTTTATCTGAAGTGTTTTCAAATGGTAATTTTCAGTTTAACAAGAGAAAATAGACATTAAAACATAAAACATTAAGGATGAGGAATAACTGGTTGATTTGGCAAATGCAAGTCTTAGTAACATCCCTAACTCTGATAAAACAGCACACAGCTGCTCCGCTAAGTTTTTGGTCCAAAATGAGGCGACTGTTACCTTCACTTTTGCACTATTTGACAAGTTTTTGTTTCCACTTTCAGACATTGATAGAAATACTCACCCAAGCCCCACTGGACTTGATGTTTCAGAAGGGTCTTTGAGAAGAGCTCCCCGAGCCTCCGGCTGTGGTCTCTGTGGGGACTGTAAATACATTTCCCCTCAGCGGAAGACATTGGTTAAGCAAGGGCAAAAAAGCAGTAGCCCGCAACCTACTATTGAGGTTAATCTCAAGGAAGGATACACAGTCACTGAATCACCTAAGAAGATTATCATATGGATAAACCAGTACCCGAAGGTGACGCTTTGTGACATAGCCCAAAAATGTGATGCTTTAAGTCACGATTGTGGCTACGTGTTACCAGATGTTCTCAAGACCAAGGTTGTGCATTGCTTCAAACAGGACATGAGAGCTGCATTTCGGTTTGGGCCCGGTTGTTTTTGGCATGACGAACACGAAACTGAGGAAGGTGCTCTGGCTACAAATAGAGAGTTTTGTCCCATGGTTCAGTCTGAGAAGAGCGTCTGTCAGTCTCAGAGTCTGACTGAACACCAGAGACACCTGAAAGAACGCACACGTGCACAGACGTTATCCGGTCATACCACATGTCATTTGCTCAAGAGTTGGACAAGTGAAGGCTCTGCAACCTGTTCTGCTTCTTTCTTACTAGGTAAACGTACAAAAAAGGGGGAGTGCAGGACTGGCATGTGGGACAGAGATGTTGAGGAGGATCCTGGACCAGGATCTCGCCTCAAAGGAGCGGAGATTCGCACAGACAAAAGAATAAAGCTTGGGGATAGTGCTAAAGATGGGATTTTGCCATCCACTTCAGATTTAGAAAGCATTAGTTGCAAATACCCAGCAAAAACTGACTCTAGAGACAAAGAGAAAACATGCTTTTGGATGTCTGATGACAGTCAGTCATGTTCAGAGCATGCAGTTGGGGGCAGCAGCACTTTTGGCTCAGCTGTGAAAGAAAACTCTGTTCACAAGAAACCTTGTGGTGAGATGGACAATCCCACAAAAACTGACGCAGCACAAATGTCATCAGAACCGTTCTGCCAGAGGAACGAGGTGGACACGGATGAGCTGGAGTCATTCACCTGCCAGAGAGTGAGGGTCTATTTCAGAAAAATTTATTTTTCTTGTGCACGCACATACATGTCCTGGCCCTTCTCCAACAGTGGCTGGACCTCTCCAGCACATGCTGGTACCACAGCCTGTCCAGCAGAGCCTATTGATCCATCAACTAGAGACAACAGTGACTTTCCAATAAATCAAAATCAGCCAGGTTCACCCAGCAACCGAACCAATGACATGCTCAAAAATGCACCCACAGATACTTCTGTAGGCGCAACCCATCAGGTTTCTCATCAAAATGAAGAGAAGCGAGAAGAGGATGGAGAAAGCATTTTACCAGAGAGAAATGGGACAAGACATGATGATATGTCTTCTTACTCATCAGACAGCAAAACCATGGAGTTTGCACCTCAGTTAATGGAGGCTGAAGAATCAACAGCCAGCCTTCATACCAGCTCCATGTCTACCCCTTCCCCCTCAGCACTCGGCCTGAGTGACTGGGAAACTGCCACTACTTTGTCTTCCATGTCATCTCCGTTCACACATGGTGGTTTGAGCAGCCTCTCAGCCACACCATTCTCTCTCCCGCCTTCATCATTCCTACTGAAGAAAGTCCAAAGTGTTGAGTTGGATGATGCCTTTTCAGCCAAATGCACGGTCAAAGCTGTAGAGAGACCATTGTTCTACTGTGAAGAAACCCAAATGACTTCATGTAGTTTTGCATCCTCTGAATCCTCCCTCCTCCTCCCTCAAGAGCAAGAGAGTGATGAAGAAGTTCTCACAGACAGGAGCCCACCAAAACTGGAGCCATATTATGATACAAGCCCTAACAGCCATGATCTTGTAGTTGAAAAAGAGAGATCCCTGCACAACGTCCTCACGGGAAAGTGTGCAGAAAGTGTCTCAGATGAGTTTATGCTCCCACCAATGCTCTCTCCTGTCACTACACCTCAATGGCGCTCACGGACAAGCTTCCTTCCCCAAAGCCCAGGCTGTTCAGATGACGAGGAGGAGGAGGGGGAGCAGGAGGAAATAAACAAAGACGCCAGCCAACACAAAATGTTACCTGGATGTCACATGCCACAAATTGTTAATGGCGATTATCTTGAACGTGGGAGCGAAGAATTGGAGGGAGTCTCAACAAATTTCCAAACTCTAACTGCTCTAAGAGAACCTCAGTCTTCTCCCAGCAATGATGAAGATGGGGATGATGGTAATGAAGAGGAAAGCCAGGACGAAACTGATTGTGAAGATGATGTGGAACATGTTAACAAAAAACCTGAACAAGCTCCCTCAGACCCTGCAATAGAGGCAACCCTTACCACAGGTGTTCTGACAGAACCCTGCTCTTCTCCCAGCAGTGATGAAGATGATGGTGGAGCCTTCAGTGATGAGGAACAGTCATGTTCTCCTAGAGAACAGGGATCAAGTCCATCTGAAATGCCAGGCAGTGAAAGGGATGAAACTGAAGCAGACACAGTTTGTGATACTCAGCAGGGTGTTTTGGACGAATTCACGGCTTATGAACAGGATATCCTGCTTGTCGATGTGACCCAGGATGACCCAGAGCTGTTTGAAAACCTTCCCCAGGAAACTTTACTGAAACTGGGTCCTACCAGGGTTACTGAGGCCCTTAAAACCAGACCTAGTGGAGTGGTGAAAACGCTGTCGCCAAGGATTGATGGAGCATCACTGGGGTGTGAACAAAGGTAAGGGCTCTCATTTGATAGCATCTCCTTACAGTCACATATAAATTGTGTAGTCCATTACAAATGAAATTATGTTTTTTGTGTTTCAGATGGACCCAAGTTAATATTGATACTGATATCACAGGTATGGCCAGTGCACCAGTCAGAATACATTAAATTATATATATTTCAGATTTTGTGACATGCTAATTACTAACTGGTAATGGCATTGATACATAGACATGAGCTGTTGCTACAAATCCTCAAACTGGGGATTTTCTAGCCAACCATTGACACAAATGTCAATTTAAAGAGTCATTTTAAGCCACAACACAACATGCACAAAGCTATAAAGATCTACAACAGAAGAATACATATTTTGTGTATATTTTTGATGCTGCAGATGGAGTAGTATTTTAGTCTTTTATCCAAAGATCATCCAGTGATTTTATTTTATTTTTTTCTTTTTGTGTATTTTGCAGAGGAGAGCAACAGCAGGCCATGGAGACCTCAGTGTAGCAGTATCCCTTCTAAAACGCAGAGCAGCACATGGCCCGCCACAGAAAAGCAAACCAAAAACATGGTAATGTAGAGAAAGAGAGGATAATGCACACTAACATTACAAAAACATAAATATAATTCCCGCAAAATAAATGGACAACCAAAAGTGTTTGGTACCTCTCAGAATAATAGTCTCAGCTAAATCCGCATTGGATTTTATAGGAATTTATAATGCCCTGTTCATGATTTAGTGCAACAACATAAACACTACAGTAACATTGGGTCTATTGCGCTAAGATTAGAAGTCATGGATGAAGTAATGGCCCAATGGACACTAGGACCGTTGACCACATAATCTTGACCAAACAGATTTAGTTACTAGAGTAAGAATTCTGCTTTATAATTTTAAATATTCTGTGTTTTTGAACAGGGTCAGCCTGATGCCAACAACAATCATGTAAATGGAGGCCTGGAAAGGTACCCGTTTACACACGTCACATGATGAAATATTTCTTCGGTGCAGTTAATCTTTCATTGTTTTGATAATCACTGTGTTTATATCCTGTAATAGGAGCCAGCCTGTCCAGACCGTGAACTCCCTGTATAATCACATCCCTCCGCTTATGACTGTAAAAAATGGTGAGGGAAAAATGAAAGCAGCATAAACGGCGACTAATGTTTAAACTGGTGTCACTTGTATTGTTTGCACGGATAACTCCTCATGTTGTCATTGAATTGCCAACGTAAATGTTCAGTCCAGTGTTCCTTATATCAGCTGCTGTGTATGAGTGTTGTTTTGCTCCTCTGCTCTCTACACAGGGCCATGGAGCACAAACCCAGCAAACACGGCCGAGTTTAGGCGCCAGAAATCTAATGCTGTAAGTATTCCATTAAATAAACGACAGTCACTGTCTTCCCACAAAAAAAAAAGGCCTCACTTGGGCCAACATGTTTATTAGCTTTAGCATAGAATGTATTTTCTAGTTATTCCAAAGAATCTGACCCAAATGAATTTTATTATGTGAGACAGGGGGAATTTTTCCAATCTAAAAAAAATCACCATAACTATAGAACAAGATGGTATGCGGGTCTGTTTTAGAATAAATAATGTAGCACTGGGTATAAATTAAATTTATTTGCTCAGAGTATGAGAGTGGTTACTGACAAGTTACTTGGGAGGAAGAATGAATAATTGGAAGTTTTTACAAATTAAGTGCACATTTAATTCATTTATGGGATTCATATCTTGGAATCTACAGAAATTAGTTTTAACCTAATAAAATTCAAACAAATTCAACAAACTTCATCGTAGGCTCCTGATTTTGCATCAAGATCCATTTTTTCAGACATAATATTGATGCGTACTTGGTAAGAGGCAGAACATTAGTGGCTGGAGATGTATTACAAAGCCGCTCAGCTTGTTAATGATATTTAATCAAGATTTGTTGTGTATTCTCCTGCCACAGATATGATGTTTTTAATTTTATTTGAGTAACGTAGCAACTTCTCTCCTCCTCTAAACCCTCAGTACTGCAGGCAGTACTTCAGTGAGTCACTGTCCTGTGGGTTCAAGATGTGTCGGTTCCAGCACGTGCCTTTGGAGGGGGACGAGAAGGTACGCTTGAAGTGAAATTAATATTTTCTTAGCTTGCCGGCAGCATGCCAAACCATGAATACACTGGAGCGCTGTACAGATCTGTACTGTACCTTTTCCCTCATCAAATTAAGTTAAGTAGACAATTAGCTTTTGATTTATGAGTCAGTACACAACTGATGCGTAAATCCGCTGACTGGAAAGTGGAGTGTTTCATGCTGAAGCTTTCTGATGGGTGTTGATCACAGAGGCAATATCACCCTCTGCTGTGCATTAGCGGTAATTCCACACTTCATTTCAGAATGGTGGTGTCACTTCACTTTTCCCCTGTCTTTCAGCTGTGCGTTGAAACTGTGATGCGGTTTGCTAAAAATCCAATGTGCCTTCAAAGAGCAGGTACGTTTAGGAAGTCAATTTATCCAATAATTGAACCCCAAATTTATAGTGTTGCTAAGCGTGTGTCTTCATTTGAATGTCCTCTCCTCACTGTCCTCATTGACTTTTCTTTTTTTCTTTTTTTTTTTACCTTTGCTGCATCATCTGTCTGCTCTGCCTGTCTGACCTTCCATGGCTGTCTGTGTGTGGGTCTCCCGCCCATCCCCTTTTGTCTCCAGGAGCTGTGTTTACAGGATACTACCAGAACAACCCACCAGGAGTGTATTTCTCCATGCCAGTTCTTCAGTCTCTCCTCTGGGCTCTGCTCAAAGCCGGCATGGTGTCTGATGTCTTCTCAGTCCTCAGCGTCAGCTTGGCCCGCAAGATAGTAGTCAGTGTGGTTTTCATCCATCTTTTAACAATAATGTCAGGCTGCAGTACACCTTGTGGTCCAGTAGAGGGCAGCACATGTATTACTTTGTATGGGGAGAGAAACACTTAATGGTGCTATGGGCATAAGAATAAATGTTGACCTTGTTCCTCTCTTCCTGTCTTGCTAGCCTGGCCATGAGTTCGTGTTGGCCCTCTTTAACTTTGTGAGAGAAAGGGGTCTCTTGAGTTTTGTACCTGAACTCATGCAGCTCACATCCAAGGTATCTTGATTCCTACACACTTTACTAACGTATTTCTTATGTGTATGTGGAAGAATTCATGGTGCATATGTGTTGACAGATGGCCAGTGCAGGCCTAGTGCTGAGTTTGGACTGCCTTGACTGTGTAAAGAACACTTCTGAGTTCCAGCAGACAGTCCATCCAAACTCACTTGTTTCAGCGTCTAGCAACCACAAGTAAGTGGAACTTCTTCAGCCCCCACATGTCGAACACTGTCAGTCACGTCACTCTTATAAAAGAACTTCATTATCATCCATTTTTATTTGTGACTCTTATTACTCTATTTTTATCTTTATTATAAAAGGTCATCCCCCAGTGCATCCTTTTCAGACTACCTGAATTTGGCCCATGCCATTGTGGAAATAGAGGTAAGTTCTTCTCTTCAGTAGATTACTTTTGTCAACTTATCCAAGGATGAAATGGTTTTGTTTTCAATCTGTCACTGTATTCGGGCCTGCCTTTATGTTTTCTGTCTGTCAGCTTTGTACCAAGCAAGAGGACTGGAGGCGGATGGGGGAGGTTTTCAGGTCCATCTGTCAATCCAGCCAACATCCCAACCAAGTGGAGCGAATCAGCGGTCGCATTGCCATAGCGCTGCTGTCTGAGAGCAAAGACAAGCTGTCACCGCCCTTTGCTGCCTTTGCTGAGACAGGTAAAAACCTGTTACCTCAGATAAATAAAAAAAAAAAATGAATTGCATTTGTTAATGTTACTTATTTCCCTCACAATGATTCCTGATCATTTGATTATTCTGACTTTTAGTATGTCAGAATGAAGGTGAGGACAGCCTGATCAGGAGTTTTTTAGGCAGAATTGGAGTCTCTCTCATGTTGAGATACCACAAAACGCATCAATGGGCCAAGGTAAATAAACTGTCTATGTGTTTCACACGCCTGTCTCCTATTTACATCTGATCTCTATCATGGCCTGCCAGCCATCTTGAGTCAGTGTGCCTGTAGCACAACATTCATGTTGCAGTTTCTGGGGATTGTCTTGACTCTAGGGAGCTTATGTAGCCAGCTTTAATGAATGTTTTTGAATGAAAATAGCCTGTTATCTTACATTTTAACAACTTGATTTCCATATTGTAAAAAAACAAAAATTTTAATTAATCAAATCTGCTCTATATTCTTCTTTTTATGTTATGATTAGACACGTAGAACCTTTTTGGTATGATGGTAACGCAAATACTGCAAGGAAAGGTGTGTAATGTAAGATGCAGTAATGTTAGCTAGTGGGTATTGCCTTGTATTGTGTGTGTGTGTGTGTGTGCGCGCGCGCATGTAGGGTCGGAGGGTGGTGGAGGTGCTGTCCATTTCAAAAGTCAACTATTCAACACTGAAGGGTTTGTTTGGGAATGAGGATGGAGCATCACGCTGCTACCTGGTCACTGTGGCTACTGAGCTCTTCCTCCTGAGTGGCAGCGTGGAGGGAGCTCTAAACACACTCCGAGGTAACAGCTCAGACACAGGAGTAAATAGGTAGCCATGATCGGCTTAGCTGACCTCATAATACGTCAGCATGTAACCTGTGTTTCACAACTCCATGGCGGTGACGTACAATTTTGCCTCAAATAAAAAGTTTCAGTGGTTAAATTAGATCGAAGTAGGGGAAGGTCACAGAATCTGCCATAAAAATTCCTATGAAAAATGTAATATTTATATTGTTGTTGGAGACATAAGCTGGGATAAATACAGCTTATTTGGAATGAAGCAGATAGGGTGTTTTGATATGATCATTTTGATAGTACACTGTCAACATGGAGTCCAAAAAATGCAAAGTAATCAGAAAAACCTAGTGCATCGTATTATCACCAACCAATGTCTAACATGTATGTCTGATGCCCAAAAACCTGAAATGACTCTCATGTAAACCAGTGAAATTAAATTCTATACATTATTTAGTGTAAGCTGACATGTAGTACTCTAAATGTTTTTTACAAATGATGTTACATTTTTAGTTTTTCCATTAGATTTTTTTTTATGGGATACATGAACTACTGAAAGAAGCCTTATTACTGCTTCTGGCAGTAAAGCTGTAAATTGTGTGTTTGCCTTTGTTTATGCGTCTGTTAATTCAGAAAACAAATGGTTCTTGAGTTCGTGCTCGTGGCCGTGTGAGCTCGCTGATCTGGAGAGTAGGACTCGTGTGTTAATGCGTCTGGCTGAGAAAACCTCCCACAGAGACACACTGGATGTCCTCTGTAATCTCCCTGGACTCAAAGAGCCGAACGGTGAGAGAAGAAAAACCTTTTCATTGACTGTAATGTTAACAATCCCGGTTTTTCTCACTTTGAGTCAAATATGCCCTCAATGTGGCTGCATGTAATTGTTTGTATGGTTTGTTTTCCTCCTCAGACTTGGTCGATATCTCCAGGTACGGTCCTCTGTTTAACTCTCACCTGCAAGTGTGCGTGGACAGACAGACACTTCCTGTAGCTTCAGACACGGTGGACTTCATGCTCTCTAAAAAACTGGCAGTTGACCACGCTATGCTGCAGAAACTTTTGCACAAACTGGGCAAGCAAAACCACTGGCTCCGGGCACGGGAAGTCTTCAGACGTAAGTATCACTTTCCGGTTTAACGGCTGCTCCGCCTATATTCATACGGATCATAAAATATAGGAAAAGCAGAAAGATTAGACAAATTAGTGGCTTTGACAGTTGTCGTTTGAACTTTTAATTCAGTGGTTACACCAATGTGTATATTCTCCAGACTCTCTGAGTGTGGGGTACTACCCGGGTGTCTCGGCTCCCCATGGTTTCATGGCGCTGATCGTCCCCTGTCGACTCAGGGAGGTGGAGCTGGCTCTCACCTTTGAGATGTTCATCACTGTCAATGCAGCGGCCATTCTCCACCTGTCAGAGACCACCACTTCCTGCCTCAGCATCACTCTCAAAAGGTAACGTGTGTGTTTTGTGTGCGAGAGCCCTGGTTGCTTTATGTGATCCGTGTGTACATGACGGTCCTGCTTCCTCCTCTTCCAGGACTCACAGCTGTGAGAGCGAGTATCTCTCAGCTGGTAGCCGCCTCCTCTCTGCAGCTTGTATCCCTCAGCCCAAACTAATTGTTCACTACACAGCAGTTAACTCCTCACAGGAGCAAGTGTTCACACTTGACATTTCCTCGGCTCGAAGCTGGCTCCGCCACAATCATTTGTGGGCCAATGAGGTGTGGACGCACTGAACCAAACAGTTATTCCCCTGCAGTCCCTGGAAGTACTTCACTTTCCTTTCCCTTGAAACTGCTTATGCTCCCGGAGACATCAGTTGACTTTGGGAAAACAACCAATGAAATCAGGAAACGAACCATGTGCATTTCTGTTGGCTGTACGTTTGTAACACTAATGGTCACATTTCAATTTAGCCTTTGACTAAGAAGCAGAAAATCAGAAAAATCACAACCAAAGACTGACACCAGAACTTTACACTGTTAGTTTTGTGCAAAGCTAATGACTTCTTTTTGTTCAAATTTGTTTTAAAATATGTTAAAGGATTTTTTCTGTTAATTCCTTGTTGTTTCCTGAGGAGTTCTTTTAGCTGAATTGTCCTTGATTTCTGTCACTCAGTGTTTGTGTGATTTACTATTTGAAAAAATAAGTCTGTTGGGGAACCGGCATAATTTTGTAGAGTTGGTAGGTAGATTTTGTTTCTAACAAAAATGTAAATAACATCTGAGTGTATATAAGGTATATATTTATAATGGTGTTTAGTCTTTGACAATATTATGTTTCTGTATTATATTACTGATTGTCAAAACCTCAATTGTTGGTAGTTCAAACTGTGATTTCCATTTTCTTTGTATGAAGCTTTTATAAAAACATTGTTCTGCTCCAAAAAGTTTGACTCTGTGGTGTTTTTTTCACAAAAGGAAAAGAAATCCTTCAACAGACATTTTCTGGAATAAAATAGATTAAAATTAACATCACATTGTTTTTGCTTGTATCGAGGATTGTGACCAGCATCAGTTGTCAGTTCCAATTTTCTTCTTAATATTGCAGCTTTCTTTCTGTGTTCAGCCACTCAGTGGTGGTGGGGGGAGTGTCCCTGCAAACCCGCTGTAGTATAGAGCCCAGTTTCCTAATAGTCCACAAGTGGAAATCAATTATCAATGACAGGGAAGAGTAGTTCAGACACCACGACTGGAATATCAATCAACGTTAAAGGGGTGAACTTTTTTGGCACAATGTCCTGCTGGTTACAAGTGTGACACTGAGTGGCCTGATGATGCATAACTTTGAAAGTGCCGACAGTTAAGTCACAGTTGGTTGGACTAATGATGGTGCTCTAACTAAAGACAAAAACCTTTTGCTTTAATGTCCTGCTGACACATAATTAGCCTCCCCAGCCTTCATTACAAATGATGGCTGCATTTACATGGAGCCTTTTTTCTGCTCCATAGAACAATAGTCAAATAGTAACATAGTTTGAACTATCATTAATAAATAATGTCTACAGTTACTGACAAAATGCACACAGCGTTCAGGGCACAGGTAACCGCTGGGGTACATGGCTGCTGTGACACAGCAGACAGCAGAAGTCAGTGTAACTAGCTGGTGTTTCAGCGTCATCTGGTTAAAGGTCTACATTTTTCAGACATGGTCTTTGGTGGCTTAGTAGCAGTGAGGAAAGGTGTTAACTACACTGAAAGCCAACAAAAACCAAAATGTCTTTAATTGCTCAAATGCATTTTTTCATTCTCACATAATGAAGTAATGTGGCCGACATCAGCTGCCTCTCTGCCTTGCATGTCTTACCTCTGTTTCTGTGCATGTGTGTTTATTTACCCGTCATTAAACCCAAGTGGAAAGGTGTTACAGAGCAACTGAACCACCAGGGGGAAGTACTGGACTGTGGTGAGATGAATAGTAATATAAAGCCTGATTAGCTACAGATGTACAGGTGATTAAACTAATGTTTAAAAAAAAAAAGGTGGCTGGTGACATTAGGAGAAAATAGACCTCTGCCCAGATAGTTTAGGTTAACCTGCACGGCTCCTTTCTCACATTTTACACATGATCTCTGAGGATGATGAGTTTTCTTCAACAGATGGTGAAATAACTTTCCAACTCCAAGTCCACAAAACAATCACACCACAAAACACAGTTTCCACCACTTTTGCCTCAGAGGATGAGATAACTGAGAAAAGTGAAGATAACACAAGTGACACGCATGCTAACAATGTATTATATCAGTCTGACATTTTGCCCCCTTCGATGCTGCAGCAAGTTGGAGCCCATAGCACCATGTAGTGTTGGGCAAAGCGCTGCAGACCCTACATCTTCACAGTCTATGAGACAGGCTTGAAAGGCGAGCTCAGGGAGTAAAAACAGGCCCGGTAGAGCTTCACGTGGTCTGGATACATGTACACGTCTGTTGATATGTTATTTCATGTTAGCATTGCCAAGAAGTTCACACCGGTAACACTTTAAGTCCCCTTCCATCCAGCATTTATAAGCATATAAACATTTAGTAAATGGTTTATAACACATTATAATGTCGTTTTAAGTAGATATACGTGTTACATGTACAGATAATGTATGTGTCAATGTACATAATGGAGGCTGCTGTATAAATAGATGATTAATGATAATTTAATAAGACACACTGCACACAGAATTGTATTGAGTTATAAACCAATTATGAACAGTTTGTATAGTGGGCCCCCCCTACACACACACACACCACTCAGTCAGATGATATGCTGTAAATAATGGAAAATGACCGTATTGGGCAAAGAGGCACCAATGTGTATGTCATCCAAGGAAAAGAGATCATCCCAATACAGAACTGTTTGTGTGATTTTTTTCGCTCAGAGCGGTGCCGTCTTAATCATGTTAAGACCATGCCCGTCGTCTCGAGTCTCTCTGTGACCTTCACTGCCCTCCAGACCTTCGCGTGTGTCATCTCAGGGCTCATGTTGCATCTGTCAGATGAAAGAACGAAGTGTTCTTCAAACTTAAAGAATAGCTCTTGACGTGCCGATGGTGCAGCCAGCGTCATACAGACCCATCAGTGGCCTGCAGTGGCTTTATGGAGGGCCTGTGTGAAACATACTGCCTTATGGGGAGTTCCTTTCGGGAGGAATGTTTTCTCACTTTGACGCATCAACATAACCTCTGGCGTGTTTTCAGACAATCCATCCTTTTGTCTGCCCTCGCTCGCTTTCATCACCTTGCAAGGTTGCTGTAAATCAACTCACCAGCTCCCCCTTTTGTCCGAGTCACTGTTGTTCTTCCCTTTAACCCCCCCCCCCAGATAAATGGAGTAGCTTTTGTGACCTATGTCAAATTAAGTTGTTTAAGTGTCTCATATGATCTCGCTTAGATAATACTGACTTGTCTGCACATGCTGCCTTCCTTCTATGCTGCCTTTGTTTTTGTTATTGACCTCGTCCCTCGCTTTCTCCTCCTTTCCTTTCAGCAAAGATCATCTTTTAACATCTTTTTACCCACTGTGGGTGTGGAGTAGAGCAGAAACAATCAGACCAGTGATTGAATCACCAGCTATTTTGATAATCGACTAATTGTTGCAGTTATTTTCCAAGCAAAAAAGCCAATTATTCTCTGGTTTCTGCTTCTGAAATGTGAGGATTTGCTTCTGTTCTTTGTCATGTTAGACTGAAAATCTTTTGGACTGTTGTTGAGGCAAAAGAAGCCATTTGAATACATCACCGTGGGTCTGTAATTGTAAAGTGCACAGTTTTTTTCACAGAGCAAAATAATTGATAATGAGTATAATCATTAGTTGCAGCTCATGGTTTACATATCAGTGATACCTGTATGTATTACATGTTGTTATTTCTAATGTTATATGTCTTGTTCTTGTGTTGTATGAAAGTGTAGACAAACACAAAGTTCCACGGTGGAAAATAAAGTTGTATTGTGAACATTTACAGCAGCAAGAAAGCACCTGCAGCTGTAACGATGCACATCTCCTTCAATAGTCAATCAAAAATGATGAAAGAAATATACAGCTTTTATATACACAAAAGCCACTTTCTCCAACATGAATGAATGAATGATTAATTCCTCCATGTTGTTGCCGTTTTCCTCTCTAGGATGTAAATAACAGGATGCTTGACATGTGCTCATGGTGCAGCCAAACCAAATGCTATATGCCTCTAAGATGTGGGAGTGACACAGCAGAATGATGTGTGCTTGCAGCCTTTTCTTCACTCAAATGCTCTTTGTACAGGAACTTCTGCCTTTACAAAATAACTTCAGAGGTTTAGAGATGAGTTCTCCCTGTTTTACAGTCCTCTCTTCTGTTTCGGAAGGAGGGAGAGGAAAGGAAGAACCACAGCAGATCAATATCCTCCCACATCCCAGGACTCTAACAAGTTCACAGAGCACTGTTTACTGCACCGTACTGCAAGTTGTCTGAGAAACGATATATTTCCATGAGGCAATGTGTATCTCCAACAGCTGAATGGTGTCTTTTCTGTTTGTACTAGGCCCCCAGATGAGCAATGTTCTCATCCACAATTCAGGAAATCAGCTCTGTAATTCAAACAAGAGGATATATTACTTAATTAGTTGATATCTGTTGGACAAGCTTTTGCTAATTGGGTAGTTTACTTATTTGGTGTCTCCATTAATGTTTGTATATCCCTGCAGAGATGTAGTTTTGCTGGGATGAAAGGTACTGTAACATTGCTGTGGTTGTTTTATAAGATCTACTTATTAAAATAATAATTGCAGATGCACTCACTCATTGTAAGAAAATGTTTGTACGGTTACACAGTCATTTAAACACCTCTCTTGTATAGAAAATAAAATGAACAAAGAGGGAATGGACCATCGACAGTCTGTGGTTCCCACTCTCCTCACTTTTGAAATAAATATCTCAATTGGCCCAACAAAATAAGGGCTCCTTTCAGTATTATTCACAAGATATAGGAGTGTGATATGGGAGGTTTCACTCCTCACGGCTGTCACCTTAAGTGCAGACAAAACAAGATATCCTGGAACACTTTTCACTACATACCATATTGTCCACCCTTGGTAGAAAAATGTCTTTATCTACATAATTCAGTTAAGACCACGACTGAGGCCTGATGGTAACTTCAGTAGCTGGCCTCCTCCAGTCCACCAGCTGCAGGGCAGGGGTTCAGTAAAGCCTTTATACTGTATGAACATCAATCATAATTACCTTTATGTGCCACATGTCCTGAGGGAACAGTACATTTAATACAATTACTCTGATTTTATCCCATTTCATTTCATTTCCTTTGACTTTTCCCATTTTAATGCTCAAACCAGTAGATCAGTTTTGGGCTGGAGGCTAAACGGTTCGCACACCTTGTCAGTCAGAACTGACTGCCGCCCGTCAGCATTGCGCGCACGCACGCGACCACACACTCCCCTCACTGTCGGGAACGAGCGCTGGGCTCACACCCCTCTCTCCTCTCCAGGGCGGAAGTGGGTCCATTTTTTTCTCAGTCGGATAAGAGCGGCTCGAGGAGCTGCAGCCCGAGCAACACGCGCCCACGAGAGCGCACACCTCATGTTTATATTAATGTTAATTCGCCCGAGAGTAAACAACGGCGGCAACAGCGAAGCAAGGGACGTAGTTACGGTCCATACGGTCGTTGGACCGAGTTTCTCCCGGTTGTAGGGCACCGTTCTCCACGCAGCCCGGAGGAAAAGCCCTGCGCATTCCTCCACGCAGAGAGCCACAGAGGGAGACCAACCGCCAGACTCAACGGGGAACGAGAGCTGGAAGCGGCCTCTTCACAAGGTGGACCGGTGAATTCACCCGCAGAGGCTCGTGAGAGACGTCCTGGATGATGTTCTGGCTTTACCGGAGACTCTCCCGTGTTTGTTTTTGACGCCCTAATGACCCACGGCTCACTATGAGATCGCTGCTTTGATGAATAATTTACGGTCTCGCTGTCCGAGGCTCGCGCTGCGACTACCAACCGACCGTTGGCTGCGCCCGACGCTGTCTGAACGGGCCCCCATGGTGGACTAGAGAGAGACGCCACAACGACAACACGGGCCTACATTGGAGAGGAGAAAATAAAACCAAATTATAAATTCTTTAACACCCGTCGGGGTGCTTCGTCGGACACTTTTTTCTCCACAGAAGCGCCGACATCGTCCATTGTCATCTTGTTGGTCTTCTTTGAAAGAATGACGCGATGCTTCCCCCCAAAACGCCTTACATAAGCCTAAGTATTTTCCTTTTTGTTACCTCAGAAACAATCTTTGAACAACTGCTTTGAAGAACTGGCTACCTCCTTGTTGTGCATCAGGTCAGAGTTATATAATACAGAGAAAAATCTGTAAGTCGATGAGCTCCGTTTTCACTGTTGAACTGACTTTAAAACCTCATGAATCTACCTCAAATACAACTTTACTTTCTACTCAACACAACGGGCCGATGTGTCCCCCGATGAATACCTCAGCCTCACTGCTGCGCATGTTATAAACTTGTGTTTCGGTAACGCTGCAGATGGCTTCGTTTCCAGACTCGGACCTGCAGACTTGCCCGCTCTGCAAGGAGCTGTGCGGCTCCTCTGCGCCTATTTCCTCCAGCTCTTCTACCTCCTCATCTTCATCACATACCTCGTCCTCCTCCAGCCAGACCACCAGGAGGCTCCACGTTTTGCCCTGCCTCCATGCCTTCTGCAGGCAGTGCCTAGAGGGCCAGCGGAGTCCCGGGGACCCGCTGAAGCTGCGGTGCCCCACCTGCGACCAGAAGGTGTCCATCTCTGAGGCCGGGGTGGACTCCCTGCCTTCCTCCAACTTCCTCTTCAGCAACCTGCTGGACGTGGTGGTGAGCTCCGAGGAGCAGATCCAGAACAAGAACGGCCACCACCACCGGGGAGGCTTAGGCGGAGGCTCCTCCGGCTTTCTTCACCCTCATGGTGGCCTGCTGCTCCCTCACCACCTAGGAGAGCCTCAGTGCAGCTCCTGCGATGAGGAGAACCCAGCCACCTCCCACTGCCTTGACTGCCAGGAGTATTTGTGTGACAACTGTGTGCGGGCACACCAGCGGGTGCGGCTGACCAAAGACCACTTCATAGAGCGCCTGGGAGAGAACCTCCACCTGGGCCGGGCCAATGCCAACAGCAACCCGGGCCAGCCAGGGGTGTCGGTGTCGCTCGCCCAGTCCCTGCAGAACAATTTTGCCCTGCTGTCCCTCTTCCAGGATCGCATGAGCTTCTGCCAACACCATGACAACGAGGTGAGTAGAGCATGAGAATAAAGCTTAAACCTCTGCACCTGGGGAGACAGAAGAAGGGCTGGATATGTCCATTCATGTGAATAACACATTTTAGCAATAAATGGGAAAATATATGCATCTCACACACAGGTGATTAATCTGACAAATTTTGGGGTGTCTTGTATCTGAACCTGCCCTACTGGTCCTGTGGTGTTGGTAGTGTAATAACATTGTATTTATTGTGCATACACACACTCACACACACAATCCTATAGTGTAATAGCATTATGTGTGTAGTATAGAACCATACTGGGGGCCATATGGCCTTAGGTTCAAAGGGAGCTGAGTGGCTCTTCACCTAGTTCCCTGGAGACGAACAGGCACGTGTGCTGAGCTGGATTTATACACACACACACACACACACACACACACACACACACAGACCCTGCATGCACGCACACACTTATAAGCATAGACACATGCAGAGTCTGGTTAATCTGTACCACACCATCCATTCAGGGCAGAGAGAGGCCCCTGTAGTAACTGCACACATGTTTCTATGACTGTTAGAAGTCCTATCCCTGGACATATTATGGAGATCCAGCTTTTCTCTGATAATGGGAAAGACAAGTTGGAACTCGGGGCCCAAAGTTCTTTTTTTTTTTTTTTTNTTTTTTTTGGACCATGTGATCTGGTCAAAGTGAACTACAAAGGCCTGTAAAACAGGAAACCAGCCTTTTCTTGGTTTAGTCATATGGTCAGGAAGAATAACAAATAGCATTAGTAGGGGGTCTTGGAATGTCATTTCTGTACCACTTCTGGTTTCTGTTGAGGAGCTCAGAGAGGTTCTCTCTGCTGCTGGCGAATACACTTCTTGGCCACAAGAACATGAATAAAAAATACTTTGTTTTAATTAGATTATCAAAAAGGTCTGGCCAAATGAGGTCTGGAAGTGCGATCAGGTAAGTCTGCATATATGGAGTGCAGAGATCACACAGTATGTTTACTTGCACACCAATAATTCAGTCAATTGAATTGTGTAGTACTATTGCAAAAGTTAAAGCCATGTTAACTTTCTCACATAACCAATTAACAGACTTGGGTTGCACATTAAGCTTTCAAGTTACAGTAGCATGTGTACGCCTTACTGCCTTTCCAACAGTGAAACAGTGGAGATGCGGCAGGATGCCATTCATTGTTAACTGAACTTCGAAAAACATGCTGCCGCCCACTGCGACTTAAAGACTCAAAATACACCCAGTGGTGCGACATGGGAAAGTTGAGAAAGGTTCGACTTTATGAAACCGTCACCTGGTCACAACCAATTGTATTCCTTTTGATTCCCTTGTGAAACAGAACAAATAGTTGTTTTCTACTCCACTCAGTGATGTAAAAGAATTCAAACAAAATGGTTTAGAGAAATAAAAGCTGAACAGTGAACAAGCTTCCATGTAACAACACAAGTAGAGCTAGTTTCCAGTTCGTGTTATTCCAAAGCTTGCACCCGGCTATCGGACATATGTTTGTTTATTGGTAAAGTCGTGTTCACAGGTACATTCTGTTCATTAAAATGTGCTGAATATAAACAAAAATGCAGCGATATCAATAAATGAGTTATTCTGTTTGCAAACATTAATTAAGCGCCCAGTCACAAAGGCCCAGTTCAGATTTCCAATAAAAAAATTTTCAGTGACCCCCACCCCCTCATCCACATTGCCAGTAAAGAGGTGGGTTTAGTTTTCCAGTAAGGGCTTCATTTCCCAGTAATGCCTCACTCACTCACTGCTTCAGCCCTGGGGGAGGGAATGACACAGGAGAAGGCTAGTCTTTCTTTACCTATGAGCACTGAGCAAGCAGAGTCATTGTCCATCACCTATCTGCACATCCATCATATGTTGAAGTGGTTCCTCATATACCCAGTCATTCTGTTGGAAAGACTAGTTTTGGCCTTTTTAGGGTTTTCATATTTGGTAATGATGTGTCAGTAGTGGAAATCACAAGTTGACATTTCTTAGTTTGTGCAGGAGTCTTTCTTAAGGCGCCAGAATTGCCTGTCAGACGGTCGAATAGCTTCGAAAACCCCCTTTCCCCCACACCTTCCGTCCATTTTTGTAACTTTCCGAAACCGTCGGTCCGACATTCATGCCGTGGTTGGCCAGCTGTGTGGAGGTGAGAAAGGAGTCAGAGTTAGAACTTCTCTCTTTTGCTCTCTTTTTTCATTTGTTACACAACTTACTCACTTTTCATGTGAACAACTATGAATGTCTTCCAGGAGAGACGTATGCACCATTATCCCTTATTTCAAACGATACTGTGTATCCCCCCTCTCTATTACTACGGGCTTTTCACTCTGCCTTCAATGTGGTGATTTCCGGCGTGGTTAGACAATGTAGTGATTGAATATACCAGCCCTTAGAGCCTGCTGGTTTATTCAGAAACTTCATTTCCTCAAGTTTGAGTACACCCTGAGTGTTGAGTGTTAAGCCTCGAAGTTCATATTGTCTCAAACACTTGTGTGAGCAGTAAGAAAAGACTTGTTACTATTTTGAATGCTATTGTCCAGCAAAGCTCCACCCAGATATTTCTGTCATCTAGTTTTATGGGTTGTGGGAGCCGGTTACTGGCGAGAACAACAGAGAGCTTTGCTGCAAGAAGAAGCTTGTTGCATGCAGCAAGGGATCTCATGACAATGGTTTTCTTTCACAGTGCTGTCGCAGTTTGTCATTTCCAGTTTTAGTCACAATTCTTGCTGTCATCCTATTTAATCAGATTTGCAGTTGTACAAAAACAGTTGGTTGGTTTGTTCACTCATTCTTTCTGTGTTGTTTTCTGTCTTTGCGATGTGGGCTACTGACTAGGGTGGGACAAATAATCGATATGATGATATATCATCACCTTTATTCATGTGATGCATAATCAATACACTTGCGTTTAGTATCAGTATTTTTTTTATTTAATTTAATGCTGTAGCCTGAGATATTATCCACATTTTGACGTTGACGTTACCTCATTAGAATGTCATTACTTCATGTCTCCTAGAGAGGGCGCCAATCAAAAGAATTAAACACACACAGCACGGCGGAGAAGAAAATGGTGGAGTCACCGTCTTCATGTAAGTCAAAAGTCTGGGAACACTTCGGTTTCTACCGTGTTTCCGCTGGTAACGTTGCCCGCTATGGTGAAAAAGAAATCACAAAAGAGAACAAAGCATTCCGCGATCAATCATCTGATCCGCTTCCTCAACGCATATGTGGTTGTTGTTGTTGCTCTGCTGGCGAAGCCTGATTCTGTGATTAACGTGATTGCATGTCACCTTTCCAGATCCATATTGGGCTGTTTTAATTGACTTTAGCCTGGCTCATAGCTGGTGACGAGCTTTTCACAGTCCGGATCAACTCTGCCGTGAAGAATGCAGAAGGCGGCGTAGTAACGTTGCATGAACAGAGACTTTTTATTTCTCTTCTGTGGCAGCGAACACAACACGTGAATGTATGATGTATTGTATGAGGATTAGGAATGGCCTGTATCGTGATATCATTGTTATCGTGGGCGAAATATCATGATCGTATGTCCTGTGATTCCCACCGCTGCCACTGACTAGTTATTTCCTCTCATGCAAGCCCAGGACGTATGCATGTCTGCAGTCAGCTGGCCATCAGCTGTAGCCTTTGTTGTTTATTTAAGCGCAGCTCCTAACAGAAGACACAAGGCACTGCATCCGCTTTTGTCTGGGCTACTTCTTTTGAGGTCGGCGTGGAGTTTCAGGGCCCTCATACCAATATGAGTGTGTAGTGTGAGTTATGGAGCAGAGTTTTCTTCCAGGAGCTGGGGTCTGTCCCCTGCAGTGTTATGTAAGTCTGGCAAGGAATTTCTCCTCTCCCAGGAGATTGGTGGTGCCGATGGTTGGTTACCTCTCACTTCTCAAACATCTAAACAACAGAAAGCTTTTGTTTTTTAGGTTATTGTGGAAGCGGTCAGTCCCTTGTGTCTAAAAGGAGTACCACAATAAAAACAGATTCAGTAAAGGGTTAAATAAATGGCTAATCACTTACCTCTTTTACGAAGATTTTGTTGGTCTGAGGCAATGGTCATAATTTGGAGTTAAGTTTTGGGGCCCTGCTATTGTGCATGTTTGTTCAATATATTGTGGAACCATAATTAATGTTATTGGCTCGTCATAATGTCTGTTGTGAACAAGGCCTTTGATGTCAAACTGTAAGTCAAGCCTGACAGTGTAAATGACATCTTAATGGTATCTGACTGAAGACCTGACACTGTTGAAAGCCCTGCGCCGCAGCTTCTGGCAATAGTGACAAATTGCGGTTAAGTCATGTCTGACAGTGTTAAAGCTAATGATATCTGACTGCTGACCCCTAAATGATACAGCTCTACATTGTATTAGCCTTGGCAAACATTAGCTTCACAGACTGACGTGATAAGCTGTTTCACAGCTCTGTATTCTGTAGCTCCCAGTTATACTTGAAATATTTATATGATATGTTGTTGATGATAAATTGTTGGTCACTGGGACTACACTGTTATTCAAGTCAATTTAATGTATATAGCCAAAATCACAAATTTGCTACAGCCAATAAAATCAGACGACAACAGTTTCACTTCCACTGGCGACGTTGGCAGTTGCTGGCTAAAAGTACGAAGCCTCTATACAAGTACATACATAGTGCTTGATTCACTTTTTGGAAATTCCAGTTCAAACTCTAGTAAGACCCTGATATTGGAAAAACAGGGATGGTGATACTTTGTCAGGGAGGGACATGCAAAAGAAGTTTTTTTCCTTTATGGAGGCCGTGGCGTGAGTATCACGTTTATTTGCTTTGGCTTGAGTTTTCTCCCAATTCTCTGCACAGATACATCAGTAATTTTGAGTTAACCCATTGCTAACGCACATATTTCAATGAAAGATCATTTGGGAATAGAACGTATCAGAAACTGTAGAACCTCATTGATTCCCAAATGATGGAAACGGAAAGATTGATGGTGAAATGAAGGGTTTCAGTTGCAAGATAAGGCTCCTTGGGCAGTAAAGGGAGTCGGCTACCCGCTGATAAGAATATATAGGGTATGTGCACACATGAGCGAATATGTCGGCCTACTTACACGGCATAAATGTCGGTTGTTACTCATCCGAAGCACTAGCAGTCAGAGAGGGTCCCATGTTGTGAGCAAAGTGGAAATGGAAAATTGGATTACATCAAAGGAGTGCCCTCTGCTTGTTGTGATGTCACCCTCCAACATAGAAATACATACACAGCTCCATCTGAGAGACAGCTAATGATATGATAATCCTACAAAATGTCTCTCTGTGCTTTAGATTAAATTGTTGTCACCATGACTACGCGCCCTGGCTGTGCACGCGCATGGCTTCTCAGCAACGCACACACAAATAGTCTTTATATAATAAGGTTGGGGGGGTTTACTGAAGCAGACTGAGAGTGGACAGAAAGTGGTTGCTGGGCAATGAGCGCCTACAATGCATCGTGTTTATAAGGATGAGGTGAAGTTGAACTAATCAGTTTGACGGCCTACCAATGCTCTTGTATCTCCTTGGGGGCCATTTGTGTCTAGCGTTAAAGTCAGGAAGACAGTGGGATGTTCAGTTGCAGTGGGAGGTCTAGGAATTTTATTGTAGTTTGTCACTCATTTCCACAGTTTTACTTTTCTTTGTAAAATTTTACTGCTCTGTTATCTAGTTCTGCAGAGGAAGACCATCACTTAAAACATATGCTGGGTCGCCTTTGTGATCACCACTTTTACTCCCCCTCCCTGGAGCTCGCTAGCAGAGAATGTTTGTAAGGAAACCTAACCCAACACTGACGCTGATACAAGGCCAGAGGAATTCCTGTAACTTGAGTTTATACCTCCTGGGTTCTCTTTTCCCCTTCTCTCTCTCTCTCACACACACACTGGGTATTTCCTCTGCCGACTCCTGCCTTTCTCATCAGCGCTCTCTGTCTGCTCTGTGTCAGAGACAATGGACATTATGGATGCAGAAAGTCTCCTCAACGTGATTTAGCAGCTGTTGCTGTTGAGGGGCAAGTGATTACATTTCATCACTCCTGGAAGTATCCGTGTGAGTGTGTGGCAGCAGCGTTTTCTTTTCTAAGAACATCTCCCATCTGTAGGTAGTTATCCTCCGAAGAGGATTTTAGTGTGTGTGAGTGTGTGTGTGTTTCCACGCAGCCAGCAGAGTTGGATTATATGAAGTTGGACTTCCAGGGTTTTAATGCGCAACATGTGCCCAGTAATTAGAGAGCATTCCCTGTTTCCTGTGTGTTGTGAATGTGTTTCATGTAGGCTAAGGGGGAGTGTGTATGTGTGTGTGTCCTAGCTTTGATGTCCATTTGAGGACTTTGGGCCATATAAATTTAATGGATAGAAAGGAAGGCATTTATCACATTCTCTTTGACAACGGGATTTAAAACCCATTCAAAAGCTGGAACCTGCTACTTCCCACTCAGTGGTTGGGCACAAATGGGGTTTTAATTGGCCATTATTTGACCTCACTCAACGGGATTGCACTGTTAACACATTTGACGTTAAAGCTCTCAACCCTATTTGGGGGACATTGCACAGCTTCCAGCCACAATTTGCCCACCCTTTGTCCAAGTGTTTTTCAATATTAGGCCGAGTCTATGCTAGTTTACAGTTGTGGTAAACAGTTGGACATGCTGTGCTTTCAAGCTTCAGAGTTAAAGTGTTGAAGGACCATACCAATGTGTTTGCATGATTTAGCAGGCCATCCGTTTCCATTGGCTGCATTATGCAGACTCTTAAAGCTTACGTACATACAGTAAGGCCACGCTCTGATAGACAACAGCACTGGGTGAAAAAACGCAGCCCCTCAGTCATTTGAATGGACCCCATGTGTTGACACTTTATGGTTGCTAAAGCGGAGGCCTTGAACATGGCTCAATTTTTGCTGCAGTGCAGTGCACTGTCATCAGGCAAGGTGCTGCGTTGGCCAATCAAATATGTGCAAGCGTACATTCCTAGTAGATTACTTTTTAACCGGAAATTCATATTTCTGCTGTTTACCTCGCGATCACAGGGATGGAGGATAAAATGATAGGTGCCGTGGTAACTTTCCAGAGTTATACAATCATTTCTCATAATTTTAGAAACCACGGTGCTGTGTTTTGGTGTCTGATAAGCCTTCAAACTCACGGATCTATTACTCAAACTGACCTTCCTTGATCGTATTGTAACCGTCCCATTGGTACGTGAAACAACACGCCCCCACCAATGTTGTTTTTGGTCTGAACGCCCGGTGAACATCAATTCTGAATTAAATTTTGTCAACAATACACTTTTGTTGCATGGCAATTAAACATCAGATTGATTAAACATCTGCACTGGATTACCTCATAATGATGATGTATTACTTCAATAAATGTCAGTGTTCAATAAATATTGTTTCCTTGTTTTGGCTGTTCCTCTATCGTTTTCTGTTTTCACTTCAGGAATCATGATGTTTGGAATTTGTAACTTGGTTTTCTTTACGTTACGGGTAATGCTACATGCGACACGCATTTGCTCATGTTGGTGTTTTCGGCTTACTTGTGTAAGCAGGCCATTTCCTGTAAAGGCCATGCTCTTTAGGTTGTCAGGTTGGTATGCCAGCCATGTGTGTATGTGTGTGACAAACCAGCGATGTATATACGAGGGCTTTGGGACAGAGCGGTGTACAAAACAACAAATGTTTGTAATCTGTCTTGCAAGTGTAGCATATTAATGTACTGTTTTTGGACCAAACCTGGCATATGGTTATATTTGGTTGATGTGTATGAGCAGTCAAGACAACAGTGAGAGCTTGATGCGAGAGTGTGTTAGAAGGGGAAAAAAAGAGCAGCCTTGTTGTCATGGATTGAAGGTAATTAAGCATGTGGGTTGTTTATTATGCTCACTAATGTCACAGTAACCAAGAATAGCTGGTTTGTGAGTGTATACAGATGCACATTTGTTACATCTCAGCTGCTCCACTTTTCAGCTTCTCCATTTCATCCCTTGTTTGCTCGAAGCTGTGACTCCCTCTCATGTTTCTCCTTCTTTCTCTTCTTCTCCTTCTTATTGTTGTCTTTTCTTTTTTCCCGTGATTTTTATCTACCCCCATCTCTCCCGTCTTTTCACTTCCTTTGCTTTTTTTTAGCTTTTTTTTTTTTACTGCTAAGTGCTGGTAAGTATTAAGCACACGACAGTCAGACAGTCACATGCTCGCTGGGTAAGGAGGCCAGCTGACTGTGGTTTGTTTTTCTTCTCCGCTGTGGGGCCGTCCAATCAGATCGCCGGCTTACAGCCACCGCCCCCCATGTCGTATCTGGCAGAGTTTCAAAACATCGGCAGGCATGTCCGTGTGTGTGTGTTGAGTCTGTGGCAACAAGCCAACAGGGGTTGCCACGAGAGGGCGGGGCAGTGGCGAAGGAGGAAGGAAAATAGCAATGAAAGAGGAGAAAAAGAGTGATGGAGGGAACAGAGAGGGAAGGGAAAAACTCTGCGTGAGCAAGATATGGAGGGTGTTGGGAAAAGATGAGAGTAGGTGTGTGTGGGTTCCATAAAAGGAGCTTTGTCTGGCAGATGGTATTCCTGGGATTGCTGGGAATGTTGGGATTGGGTATTCCACAGATTATCCAGCCTGAAAATACCAGACTGGCTTAGGGCTGGTGCTGTCTATTTGGCCTTTCATAAGTGAAGTAACTTTGCTAATCTTCCTCCCCTTCTCTGACTATAACAGACGCAGAGTGGTGAAGCGAGTTTCCTCACAGGCGGATAACTCGGAGAGAAAAGTTTGTTGGTTTAACATTCTCAGTCTGCCTGATCCATTTTGCTGTGCAGGAAATGCTCATATTTTTTTGTGTTTTTTTTTCGTTTGTGAGTCAAGCCTCCTGACACCTGCTTCTGCCTGATGTGTTGGAATTGGGGCGTGTTGGAGTTGTGTGTTCGTCATCAAATCTCTGAAATGCTTGGCATGCTCTTACCTGACATGACTTTTACTTGTAATGTACAGGATGTTTATTGAAAGTGAATCGTGCAGAGAAAAGAGAGGCCACATTTTTTGTGACTCAGTGTGAAATCATGTTTTACTGAACGCTCAGTGAAACTACTACCTAAGTGTAGTAAGTAAGAAATATTTATTACTCAAGAGGAACCGCCTTTCTTAAATGTGTTTGTTGCAAGCCGCTAAACACACTGACAACTGACATCAGCCTCTAGGAATGTCCCGTGTGTGTGTGTGTGTGTGTGTGTGTGTGTGTG
>NTHP01000330.1:161412-197556 GCA_003416845.1 Oplegnathus fasciatus
TCCTCTCTTCCTGCAACACCCCCATTTTCTGCGTCTCCATCCTCCTCGTGTTCTTTTGCTTTATCTCCCACTCATTCATAGAGCTTTCTGTTTGAACACAAGGATTTCTCCCTCTCTGACGACAGCAGAAGACCCAGTGGTGAAGTTCATCAAAGTTTGTTTTATGTCGGGGTGCAAAGGCTGGCTTTTTATTCTGAAGCTCTGATTGGCTTTAGAGGAATTCACTGGCTATTAGGAAGAATGGCCCATTTTAGTCAACTTACTTCTTAAAGTTGTAATCTTGAATATTTTCATTTTGTTTTCTCGTGCGGCACCTATGGCAATAAGCGGTAATCGCAGGTGTGTTTTTGAACCTCACAGGACGAAATGGTCCCGTTCGTTGTTTTCCCTACCCCAAAACAATGGTCCACAATTTAGGTAGAGTAGATTTTATATATGTAAACGTTAGCAGTATCTATTAGTCCAAGAGAAAGAGAGCCACATCTGTATCTGACCTCAGTCCCTTTTCTTCTTTCAATGCTNGCCACCTTGGCAAAGCAACGCCAATGCTGACATTGATTTTTCCTTGCTGACAGGCGTTTTGCTGTTTTGACTGTTTGCCTTCATCTGAACATCGAATTTATTGCTTTTTCTTTGGATTTGAACTTCTTTTAGAAGTTTAATCTTTTCTTTGTTTGTTCGGCCATAGAAACGGAGACTGGAAAAAACAGTACGCCGTTTCACACACAGGTGAGTTGAAGAGCGAGTCTGTTGCATTAAAAGCCTTGTTAAAAGCCTAACTGTGCGCCGCTTGTGATTTTTCCTGGGAATGTCACCACAGACACCCGGGTCGTAATACTGCAAATGCAAGGGCTTTCATCAGTGGGCCGTAGGTTCAATCACCTTTGGGTTGCATCATTCGGCGATATAGTGACTTAACAGACGTTTATTTAAATGAAAATCTTCAAGATTATAACTTTAAGTACTATGAGAATACAGTGTGTTGATGGATCCATTCATCTAAGTTTTAAACGCTTTAGCAACATCATTTTGAATGATTGCAGGCAAGTTTTCCAAATTATCTGAAGTTAAGGAAAAAGACGTTCACTAAGGAAGTTGTTAGTGTTTTTACTGGGACTCTTTCAGGTGAGCAGTCATCTCTTGCAAATGACAAATGTCAACCTCATGGTGGCCCTAGAGGTAAAGTCAGAGGATCACTGAAGTCGGAGAGCTTCATCCTCTGGGGACCACAAAGTGACAAAAATCAAAGCAGTCCAGCTAATAGTTGTGGAAATATATTCAGTCTGAACCAAAGTGGTGGAATGATCGACACTGCCAGAACAAACCAGAGCTTTATATGTGTATACTGTACTGTGTGTTTTTCGGTACCACTTTCTAATAAGTCACGCTCTATTTAAGCTCTATATAAGGTTAAATAATCAACGGGAAATCAGTAATTCACTAATGCTTTATTTATCAGTAATATTAACGACTTCTGAGTTGGTTGAGGTTGTAACAAATCTCTTAGCTTGTTGTTTATCTTCGTCCAAGATGACACTTGCTCTGTCAATTTATCTCGCTCTCTTTAGTTCATCAGGACGACCCTGTAATGGACTGTTTGACCTCTGACCTTGTGAAAAAGAGCTGCAGAACATCCAGAATCGCTTTATTAACAACGTATTAACATTTACAATTACAGACTTGAAAGTGAGAACCCAAAAAGAAAGAAAAGACAAATGTCATACTGAATTTTATATAATATACAAAACTGATTTTTCACAAGCTGGCAACCCAAAAGTTGTTCTTATTAATGCTCATCAATGATTTATTAACTATTAATGCAGCCATTAATTAAAACGTATAAAGGCTTTATAAAGGATGTCTAATTAGGAAGTGGTCCCCTTTCGTTTTCTTCCTTTTAAGAAAATCAAAATGGATCCATCATGTATCCTGAAGTGTTGGCACGGAGCGGCGGTGTTAGTGATCGACAGGGAACACGTGGGCACATTTGAAGTCTCATTCAGGGCGCAGACAAACATCACATTGAGCTGAATGATGTGTGCACAACATTTAAAAGTCATCTGATAGCGAGATAAGAGGCTGGAACGGCGTCTTTGCTTCTGCTGGGATAATGATTTAGTCAATATCAATTGAGTACAGCAAACACAGTGCTATTGGCATAACAGATCACTGATCGATTAAGTGGCACAACATCAGTTACTTATTCGAAATCAAATGGGTGTAGGGTTATTAGGTATTGGGTGCTGTATATCCTTTTATAGATGCATTTGTTTGGTCTATTTAATTGGATAAAATAGAATAAAAATCTGTTTAGTTCAATTCTAGAGCAACTTTATAGAGCTTTTAGCTTCTTATAACTCACCGTTTTCATTTTACAGCCAGAAACCTTACTGTTTTGGTTCAGTCTCATCACTCCCATCTGCCTGGTTTCCAGATGCAGCAGGCAGCTGTTTTTAGTGGAAAAGCTCTGTACACAGCCTGTCCAGCACCAAACAGTAGACAGATACAGTTAGCAACTAGCTGATGAACAGAGGGGAGCGTGTAGCAGCTAAAGAGACAGCTGTTTAGTGACCAAAACAGAGCGAGAGAATCAGAATCAGATTTATTCACAAACACAGTAAGCAGAAAAATATAAGAAAGGGTGAAAGCAAGTACTGCAAGTAGATAAATTAAATTAATTAAATCAAAAAAATATTATAAAATAAAGAAAAATATGTATAATATGACTGTGCAAAAATAGTTGCCATGGATGTGCAAAAGTTCACAGTAGAGTGAATATTAGACTTTGTCACGTGGACACAAACAGCACATTTTAAATGGATGCTGATGTTGTTTCGTGTCAGCTCAGTGTGTAAATAAACCACTGTTTGCTAACACGTTTGCCATTTTAACTTTATAAGGTGATAATATGTCAATCGTTACCCCCATGTGGCCAAAAAAATCAAATTCATTCAGAAACACAGCCCTCACCTGGTTAGAAAATCAGGGCAGCACATCCTGATTTGTCACTTCTTTTTTTAACACTCTCTCATTTCTGTTCTCTCCTGCTGTATAGGAAGGAACACACAGCACACTAAATGCAGAGACACTTTTCTAAAATTGAGACATAAACTTTAAAGCTGTGAGATTTTCCCCAGACTTGTAAAGCCAACATCTGTCAGCCGACGCCACAATATCTGTGAAACCTCTTGACCCATCAAATATTGAAGCGATGCGCATTAAAAATGCACGAGGTTAACAATTCTGTGTTGTTTCTCTGATCCCACTCCTACTGATCATGTTTAAAGGACCCAGACAGGCAGCCCCTCACAGAACGAGCCGTTTCTCAGGCAGACGTCCATCAACATCCAAATGGTTCCCAGTGCAGTTTCACTTATTCTGCTCCATTTTATGTCTCCGGGAAAACTCTGTATTACTGATGCAGAGAAATAATAAAACAAGAGGGTTTATAGCTTTGAGCTGTGTTTTTTTTCATTAGGATGAGGACGTACATTTCTACAGCTCCTTCTGTGCTTGAAACATCTTTCACTTTCCTCTACATCTTTAAAACAGCTGACACTGTGGCCATCTCTCTGTGATTATCAGTCCAAGCTGCAGTTATAATTATACACCACTGGTTTTATGCATATTTAGACATTACATCTCATTACATGTACCCATAGTAAGCTCCAGTCTTTCTTTTTGTCTCTCTGATCTCCCATCCTCTCATTTCCCCACCTCTGTCTTTTCCTCTCCTGAGTCCATTTCCTTTTTCCTTTATTCCCTTTTCTCTTTCTCTCTCCCTCTTGTAACAAAAGTTGTGAATAAAAACTCTAATGAAGACCAGAGAGACTTCATAATCACACGTCACCATAAAGGTCCGCAGGCACACATGAATACAAAGACAGAGAGACAGGGAAAGACTTTCAGCTAAGAATATACTTCATTATCATGATGATCATGAAGCCTTTTTCAGAGCTGGAGCTACTTTTGATGTTGTAAAATAACTGGGGAAAGGATCCACATTTCAACTGCAAGATCCCACAATGCAACTGTAGCAAAGCGATCACCTCCCTCTATACGCGGGCCCCTCGATCATTCATCATTCATCACATATGCTGTTGTGATTTGTCTCAAGGCTGCTATATTTTGACATGTGGTGATGCATCCATCAAGCTGAACAGGGCAGGGATTGAGAGATCAGAAGCTTTGCTGCTGTCCACGCTGTCAACAGTGACGACAAGCGATGTCACGCTGTCGGGGGAGCTGTAGTACATTTTTCAAGATCCTGTTGTGGATGGGGATGTCTGTTATTTACATACGCAAATACACTGAGTGTTAAATATTTCTGTAGCTCCCTCTGACGGGGCTCGCTTCAGCGGTACAAACAGCAAAGATCAGTGGCACTACGATAATATCACCAGCATGGAAATGCTCCGGGGTAAAAGTTAAAAATTTTAAATGTTGACACTGAACTTATTCTGTATGGAAATGCAAAAATTGGCCTTGTGTTTACCCGTGGCTAAAGGACCAAGCATTTGTTTGTTACCTCATGCTCGTACTGGATTTGTAAAGGATGACACCAACTTTTTTGAAATTTACTTACTATAGAATAGAGTATGTCATTTTAGGCATTCAAGTATTAAAACTGGTATGGAATTTTATTGTAGCGCCTGTATATATATCATAACCTCTAAAAACAGAATCACTCCAGTTCAAACAGTCAGAAGAAATCTTTTGTTCAACATTCACCAAAATAACCTTAAAATCCACATTCATTCATTTTTTGGCCACTTGGAGACAGCGGAACAAGCTAACATCTGATATATCATCACCTTGAAAAGCTTTTATCGCAAACTTGATAGCGAACAATCGCGCAATTGCACAGTAACAATTTACATGTATTATATTGTATCATTTTTTAATTGTTTTTTGTTTTTTTCAGCATCCATTTGATCCATTTATTGCAATTAAATCACGGCAAAATCTGTTTATTTTGGGATCATACCGCTGTAGTAAGTGGAGTCCGCTAAGCTAACGTCAACAAACGACCAGCACACACCACAACACAGACTCACAACTCGACACAGGCAACACATCTTATTTATAATATTAACTAACTAACTAGCAAGCTATCAACATTTTTTTAAACAACTTTACTGAAAAGCAAGCTGTCAACATGATGCCTGTCAATCACATTCAGTCTGGTGTGTGTCACGTCACTGTTTTGGCCGATGCAGGCTCGCACCTACAGAGTGCGAGCAACAGGATGCTGACTGCAGTTGGCTTAACGGCCACATGTGTCATTGTTAACAAGCATTTTCTGAATGTTGCATACAGCCCTTTTAATTTCACCAGCTAGTTGCTAACTTTGTCTCGCTAACTGTGCCCTGTTTGGTTTGGAGCTGGTAGCTATGGCTTTATCAGAAAACAGCTGCCCTCTCTGGCAGATGAGAGCTGAGTTTGCGAGCCAAACTCCAAAAAAAACGTCAACTCCTTAGAACTTCTATGTGGCTTTATAGCTAAAAAATGCTCCACTATGTTTATCATAGCATTACTTCCTGTTATTGGCACATTGCTTCCGCCAATTGTTGCTATGCCATCCTTGTGCTTGTGCTTGTGCTGGTAGAACGTGAGATACGAACAAAAACATTACTCAACAGCTCCACAACCCCACAGAGGTTTTCATGTTCTCAGTTTTAAGATCACAGAAGTGGTTTTCATGAACCCCTTTTCACAGCAGGTGGACAGACACACAAATATGGGGGGCTGTGTTGTTGATCCTCTTGTCATATTTTGGGTTAAGTGTTACCAATGGGACAAACTTACAAAAACTCACAACAGTTTGTGGATCATTAGTGTGTTGTAGTGGCAGTTCCCTCTGACAAACAGTAAAGGTGAAGAAAAAAGAAGGAAACAACAGGTTGGGATGAAGGGACGGACGCTGTGACAGACAGAGAGATGTTATCACCCCCTCTCTCTAATTAACAGCCTCTCAGACAGACATCGGTGCAGATTGAGTTTGATTTTAAGTGCCCCGGTCTCAATTTCCTCCACCTTGTCTCCGACATGGACTGATAATCAGGACTGTTGAACATTACAGTACAAAGCTTCCACTCACATGACAAACTGTCCAGAGTGGCATATTTCCGCATATAACACAAAACATTTGAGATATTTTCTCATTATTAAAGGTATTTCCAAAGCCTCCCAAAGGTGCTCCATGGATGAACTGAGTTTATTACATTACATACTATTTATACTAACATCTGGGAGGTTTTCACTGCCCTCTGTGTTAGATAAGTGATCAGTCTTTAGACACAGTTATCAAACAAAGGAGGACTTGATTGTGAATTTAAGGCATTTACTCTGTATGAATCTATATGAATTCAGTAACTTAACATGGGTAGCTAGTGTCAATGTTGATATTTGATGATATTTGTTTAATTTAGGATATTAATAAATTTGATACAGTTTCCTTTTGGTGGGTTTTTAAATGCCTTAGAAAGAAATAGTGCCCCTTCCCAAACTGCAACAGGACATCTGGGAACAACTTACAGGTTCTTATTTTCCCCAGAAAAATGAATGATCCAATTTATGCTGCAATAACCTTGATCGCTGAAACATCCAGCTGTTCACTGAAACTATTAGGATTTGTACAAGATGAACTGAATAAATTATTGAGGATAAAATTATATCTAATAACCATGTAGCTGAGTGTGTGATACAAGTCACTGCGAGTCTTCTGTTCGTGGTCCATTACTGTAATATGAGTCAACTGAATGGGTCAAAGTAGAGAGCATGCTGTGAAAGCTGTGTTTTTGATTTTGCTACTCTGAGACGCAACACATCGAGTATCCTTCAGAATAAGCAGAGCCTTTTATACCAGCAGGTTGAACCCAGAATATCATATAATTTTAATGAATGCAAGTAGGATAATAATAATAATTAATTTACTTAAAATTATTAAGAGCAAAATGTGTCAATAGCATATGATTATTTTGATACAATTTACAAAGCACTTCACTGGGCCTGCAACTAACAAATATTTTCATTATTGATTAATCTGTTGATTATTTTTAGCCATGATAGCGGTGTGGCTTTAGGGGTCGGTCCAACCACAGGTTGTTCCAGACTGAAATAGCTCAACAACTTCTGGATGGACCTTTCATGAAGCGTCACCGCCCAGTCTAAATTTTGTCAAAAATGATAATTTGTCATTAATTTGCTTTAAGACCAAACAAATGTCATTCCCATCTGCCTCAGCTGTACTTTGCCTTTAGCACTAATTAGCTAATGCTAACTTAAACTAAAATGATGAAGATCGTAAACATGATACTGACTAAACATCTGCATGTTAGCATTGTCGTTGTGAGCATGTTAGCATGCTGATGCGTACATCCTCACAGAGCCGCTAGCATGGCTGTAGACTTTAAGTCTTGTTTGATCATTTGATGTTTAGTCCACAAATGTCAGAAAATAGAGAAAAATGTCCATCACAAGTTGGCAGAGCCAAAGGTGACGTCGTCAGACGGCTAGTTTTGTCCAACCAACAGTCAGAAAAACCAAAGATCGTTTGGTTTTACGGGGATATAAAACAGGGAAAAGCAGCAAATCCTCACCTTTGAGGAGCTGGAGCCAGAAGATGTTTACTTAGATGACTGATTGATTATCAACAGTTTGAGGGTTGAGGGTTAACCTTCTGTTGATCGACTAATCAATAAATCGACTAATCGTTTCAGCTGTACACTTCATAAAAACAAAACCCCAGCAGCACAAGTCATAAAAGTAATATTATGTTTAACCAGAACAAGAGTCAATAACAATTTGATCACAAAAAGGGAGGTCGAAGACAGCATTTTTATTTTCAATTTTAACAGCATTTAACCAAATCTACCTGTTTTACACTCTTCCACAGACCTAAAAATCATCTTTTTTAAAGAGGTGTCTCTCAGCGACAGAAGCTTCATTAGTTCTTCAAGGAATTTCGCAGCGTACACCCCCCTAACTGTTGTAGATGGAGCCATCTGGGAGATGGGCGGCTTGGCTCCTCTGAGATCGTCTGTCAAGCTTTAGCGCAGCCTCTCACATTTGGCTTCATCTCTGTGGGATTCTCTGTAGATTCAGGTTGCTTTTAATTCTTTTCTTTTTTTTTTTCATTTTGGCATCCTGTGGACCACATGGCTGACTAATGGGATGCCCATGGACTGGATAATGGTGACTCTGCACAAGAATATATCTCCATTAAGAGCCGCCCTGTCTCCACAGTGCATGAAAGCACAAATGGAGGCATCACAATTACTTTTGTTTGACCTTTGGTGAAAGGTTAAAAGGTACATTTCACAAGCTTACAACAAAGTCTTTATTAATCTTTATAGCCGTTTGACTCAGCTACAGTTGAAGTCAGGGTGGTTTTGTTAGTCAGTCTTCTGAGGTAATAAGATGAAAGATTATTGTCAGCTTTGCTTTATATCCAGAATAATACAATATATCCTAAAGTGAAAAACAACCCTGTCCAATCAGCTTAAAGAGCTTATATTTCTGATGCTTTGCCACTTTTTTTTGAAAATTGTCCAACAAATGTGATGCAGCATTTTTGACTGTCAAACCACAAACAAGGCTGGTGCACCAAGCAACCAAGAATCCAAGTGCAAGAAATAATCATTAGTTGCTGGCTGAGTATAACAATGTCTTCAACTGGTATTTACAAAGAGACAAAGTGCTGCATGAAGTTCATATTTTTAGTACAGATCTCATTTGAGACTGACAGTAAACAAAATGCGCTGGATATCGAGAAGCAATCGAACAGCTGATCTCATGTTGTCAAAGCGAACAAATCAGATGTTTCCTGGAAAGTGAGTACATACCATGGTTTATACGGAGATGAAGAAAAGATAAAGAGAGAGAGAGAGAGAGAGAGAGAGAGAGAGAAAGACAGAGGAAAGTGAAAGAGGGACTAGACATTCTTAAATGCTAATACGTGAACAGGGTCCAGGTGCACAGGAGACAGGCAGAAGAGGTACCATCTGCTTATCCAGACAAGGCATGCCAGTTATGAAATATTCATTATGATTCATAGAAGCACACAAGCATACCATGCATACTGTATTTCAATAGGGCCTGAGGCTGTGTGCATCCATATGCAATAAGCTGGGGGCGGGATGTACCTGTCAGCATGTGTGTGTGTGTGTCTGTGTGTGTGTGTGTGTGTGTGTGAGAGAGAGAGAGAGAGAGAGAGAGAGAGAGAGAGAGAGAGAGAGTGGTAGCATGTGTGCCCACATAAATGACTATCTGGATTTCAGTGTGGCCGTTGTCATGGCTGTGTGACTAATTCCTTCATGTCAGCTCTGATTACGAGCGTTTGGTGTCTCATTGCCAGACCTACACTACCTCAACAATATGACTGTGTTGCTCCAGTGAAGGAGAAATGTCCCAGTCATTCTGTCTTGAGCATAAAACAACAAGTATTAATGTTTGTTTGAATCGCTTAAACCAATCGGGATCTTCCAAGTTGGGCCTTAAGACTTGTCTGTGTTGCATTTTCTTGGAGGTTTCCCAGAAATAAATATGTCACTTGCTACAAATTATAGATAAAATAATGTAGACACGGTGTTGAATTGGTACATTTCCAATTATTCAATTCCAAGTAATTGCTAGAGAGTATTTTAGTCAGTGCACAGCAGATCAGCTCGACATAAAATGAAACATTTGTCTACAATTTAATATTTAAGGAGAGTAAAGCTTCCAATAATAAATGAATAATACATGAATATTTACTTGAGGTTAAATGCAGGAGCCCTAAATTCCTCTGGAAAACAACAACTACTTATAAAGCATCTCAGCACCGTGTCTCTGTTCTCCCTTTAATTAGTGTTAAATCATACTGTTCTTTAGAAAATGAACAGGATAGTAGTAGAAAAGTGTTTCCGTTCACTGCACCGAGCTCATGATGCTGAGAGAAATATTGCTGAGGGACATTTTGCGCATGGCTGATTGTACGCTCATCATAATAGGTTGGCAAAAATGTAAGGATGTTGCTTTTTGAACAAATAGTTCAGATTTTCTCTTAGCTATGAGAGCACCAGCAACAGAGACACGGTTCACATCTGGTCATTGAGATGGAGGGCCAGCCTGATAGACAGAGCCATCTGCTCTGAGTGGATCATCATTGAACATAAAGTAGGTAAGGTAGTCGATCTAAATACATGCAAAATACATGTCAGCTCACAGTAGGTCCTCAGTCTTTATCACTGGCCATCACTTCATGGTCACATCAGAGATCTCCTGCCATTCAAACAGTGCTCAGCACTATGACGTCCCTTTTCTTTGGCTTTCTGTTAATACAGTTTCTGTAGGTGGCATTCTGTTTAGCCAAGATGGATATCACCGCTCAGACTAACTACCCACTTCACATTGGCAACGGGCGTTTAAAACGGCAAATACTGTATGAGACTTTTATCAAGGTTACAAACTCACTACGGTTATATTACTCTAAAAACGTAGCAAAATACACATTCATAGATTTAAAAATGTCAGGGATTATTAGTTTAAATGATTACTGAAGCTGTCAATCGTCATCTCCATTAAAGGGGCCCTCACTTTACAGTTCTAGTCATGGAGGCCTACTAAACCTGGGAAACAGTTGTATCATTTGAGATTTAAAGTTCTTGACCTTGGAAACAGTAGTTGACAAAACAATCTCAACACAAGGTCCATTTAGTAGCTGTTCATGAGCTTTCAATCATAAGAATCTAAACTTTCAGGATACAAGAAGTCCTTAAAGTGCTCTGAAAAATGGATATTTGAACATCTACATTACCATGACAACTGGGCAAACTCCGTCAGGGTTATCTTGGTTTGGGCTTGAATAAAGTCTGCGTTACAAACTGGGGCATGGAGTATAAAAGACCATGCATCCTTGCCTCCTCGCTAATTACTGTACATCACACATTCCT
Source organism: Oplegnathus fasciatus (assembly GCA_003416845.1). NCBI lineage: Eukaryota > Metazoa > Chordata > Actinopteri > Centrarchiformes > Oplegnathidae > Oplegnathus > Oplegnathus fasciatus. The sequence goes on from NTHP01000330.1 coordinate 172,347, forward strand.
TCCTCTTGATGCAAAAGTAGCAGGGTGCTAGACCTGCTGAAGTATCTCTGAGCACAGGACTGAGCATCTACCAGCCTCGGGTGTCGTGCTGTGAAACTGGCCCTCAGGCAAAAAGAGACTTTCCCCTGAGGGAGTCATAAAGTATCACATTATCAGAAGTAAACATCCTTTGTTTCCAACCTCAAACAGAGCCAGGAAGACATTATACACAAGCCCCAAATGTCATTTGGGCTCTCACCACCACCCACCAGTATCTTTTGGATTTGATAGGCTGAATTGGTGCTATTTAGATACGCTAATGGATGCTTTCCAATCACTTTGAGTTCCTCAGCAGCAGTCGAGGGCATCACTGACACCTGTAATCTACCCCACCACCACACACCAAACCTCTCTCTCTCTCTCTCTCTCTCTTTCCGGACAGCGCACGTCTTCTGTGGAGTCCGCTTGGACGTGTTTCTTCTGGTAATTGCCAAATTCGTGTCACATTACAGCTCTGAACTCTCACAGAGCCAATGGCTGCCAAACCCCACTAACGCCTAATGAATTATACATCCTGTGGGAGAGAGAGAGGGGGGCACAGACAGAGGAGATGAGTGTGTGTGTGTGTGTGTGTGTGTGTGTGTGTGTTGGAAAATCATTAAATCCCCTGCCGTCTTCAGCATTCAACAAGTGTTTAGAAATGGATGACAAGCCAAGAGAGCGATATAAAGAGAGGAGACAAAAAAGTAATAGTGTATGAGGAGTTTAGATGACTGACACTAATTTCTTTGCTAACATGGGTGTGAGACATGTCAGGATCCTTCGCCCATTGACTGTCTGTCGCTCATTCAAATTCAGCAAAGCTGGCAGGGAAACGCTGTGATACAGACCAACGGTGACATAACAGAGCAGTGACAGGCTGCGATCTGCTGCAATCACACCAGTTTGTTTTCTCTGGTCCAAACCTTTTTACACTCATACTGGTTACTCATACAGAGCAAAGTTTTAGGACAACAGTGACAGATAGTTTGTTGAGTGGTCAGAATGTCGGCCTGTTAGATTTTGGCAGTGAGTTGCAGAGGTGAAAACAACTAGTCCCTGAAGCTTTAACTGAGCATGATGGAATTTGGCTTCATTTACCGTTTCTGTTTCGTTCGTAACAAGACTTTGTGAAATTGCCAAAAGTAACATGTTTTGCACGTGTATACCACTACCATAAACTATGAAGCTGATCAGACAGATTGTAAACATCCACCACAGTCTTCAGCCTCACCTCTTCTTTCAACTTTGACCTACCATAGATGGTGTTGTGCATTAGATAGTTTTGGTAATCTGGGTAAACTGTTGCCTCTGATCATCTGACTGCTCATTTCTTGCCCTGTTGGACTGAAGCAATGTTGCCACATTGCTTCAGTCGTAGCAAGTTGTAATAATAATAAGTTGTAATAAACCAGGATACAGAAGTCCTTTAGGATGGGGCATCTATAACTACTTGGTTTTTGTTAATGTTAGCATCACACGTGTGTAATAAAACTATAATAATGGAATATAATGATCATTTGGTTCATTCTGTTTGTATCAGATGTTAACGTCATCTTGTATTTTGTTTTTTACTGCTGAAGGTTCAGATTTCATTTTCACCTGTAACCAACTGCAGTGCAGCTCTGTTGAAAAAAAAAAAAAATCACTGAGAGCACTCATTGAGAGCATCCTGATGCTGTTATTTGGTGCCACCTGAGTTCAAATAATGTTGTTTTCACCTGGACAAGCAAGCCAGAGTAAACACTCCAAAGTTGCAGTAAATGAATCTAAACACACATGGTGTGAGCTCGCTGTGTTCATTACCTCCACAGATGGACACTCACCATTAGGCATTTCCCTCAGCATATGAAAAGACATGCAATGAATGAAATGAACATTTTTGTAGAGGTGATCAATATTTAGTTATTTTGTTGAGATTGTGTTTGACATTAACAACTGTAGAGATCAATAGAGATTCTGTGAGGCAGTTGTATATCTGCGTAATGATTCCCCTTGATGTTGTTTATCTCCTTTTATTGGCCTATTCCTTCTTGTATCACAGATATCCATGAACGTCTGACGAGCGTAGGCGTTCACCTCATATCCGCACACATACAGTACGCGTTCATCAATCTGAATGACGATTATGGGTTGTGTTTAATATTTAATGGTTTGTTTTTCTAATGGATTCGTACTTAACTGCCACAACGTGAGTTATGGAGCTGCATTAATGTGCTAATCTCTTCTCAGAGGACCAGATGAACATCAGGAGGTGGACGAATGTGGAAAAAACTCCCACAATGCAACGCACATTAATATACTGTATGTGATGAATTAGGTCAAATTGTCCCAAATCAAAATGCTTATACTAGAATCAGAATCAGAGCTACATTTACATCTATGTGACTTTTACCAGTGTGGTACTGGTGAATGAAAAGATGGGTGAGCTCCAACCATCACTGTTAAAAATGCATTTATAATTTTAGAAAAGACATTTTGTGGTCTTTTTAAAAAATATATAACTCGTTCTAGTAAACTGGCCGTTCGATAAACCCCTCCTTTGAATAGTGATTGTCCAATAATTATCTCTCCACTGCATGAACAAAGCTGTCTCTTTATGTCTTCTACATGAATCACTAACTGGTGAGGATGCTTGTTGCATGTGACATGCAACTTTAGCCTCACGCTAACTCCATATATGCTCACTCTATAGTGAACGGTAATTTGCGATTTCTGACACATACTTATCATCATCATTTTGCATCATCATTGACAGCTGTAGTCGCTAAACTGTAATTTTCGCATCTATAAAATGCATCATATTGCATTGTGGGATTGTTAGCAGAAAGCAAAGCCTTGTACATTTTTGGACTTTTGGAGTGTTTTTTCTTCCACTGAGGACTTCTTGAGGGTATTATCTACACACTCAGAGTTCAGACACTCAAGTCATAAAATGAGGACAGTAAATGTAGCAGGATTTCAAGCACAGCCTCAGTCTTTTAGCGCGATATCATGTATGTCGCCATAGTCAAGACCCCTTTTACAAGATCCTTGTGTTAAAACGAGTCAGCTGGACACATTACAACAGCTTAACCAACTCATGGAGCCGACGTTAACTTCATTAGCTAGCTTACTACAGCTGATGAAATCTGCCAGTGACAGTCGTCATTTTAGACGGCAAGAACTCTGCTATCTGTGTCTGAAATCAAGGACCAAGTGTTTCAAAATGGTTTTGGTGCCGTGCAAGAACAGAAAGCCTGACAGGTGTAGCAACAGTAATTAAGGAGGGTGGGGCTTAGTGGACGGTTGACCATACTTGCTAAAAACCTAAAAGAAGTTAATAAAAAAGCTGCACCTGCGTACCTGATTACAGTGAACTCTTGCAGAGGGTGTTCTCACTGAACTGTTATAACTATACAGCAACAAACAACAAAAGAAAGACAAAAACTGTTTCTTCTCAGTGTGAAAAACACCTAAACAAGAGTCTTAACACTTTATTGCAGGAGCTAATCCATGTTGACAAGAGGACAAAGTGTTCAGCCACTGCTCCTGTTCATCCCCTGGCAAATGTCACCTGCAAATTTTGCTGCAACATGGGAGTTTTAACATCACAAGAGTTTTAAACTCACTCTTCTGTTCTTACGCTTCTTTTTTTTACCACGTTTCATCCAGTTATGGGGATCTGGTTGCAGCCACGGTGAGTCCGATTTCAAAAGAGAATTGTTTAATCTCTTTCTTAAATAAAAAAAAAATACTGTCACACATCCATTGCAATGGAGCGTGTTTCTAAGTAAAAGCGAGGCGATAAAGTCGTCACAGATATATTTTCCCTGTGTGATGCCTGTGTTTGCTCAGCGGGAGTAACCTATATCCACTCTCCTCTGTCAGCAGTGACACACCACAGGGTCATTTATAATTCAGCACAGAGACCAAGTAGAGCCAGAGGAGGCGCATGGATGGCTTTCCTGCAGACAACACCAGAGTGGAGCAACAATTACCAGCCTCTAATACCTCTCCCCACCCATGTATGCCTGTGCATAGACATGCAGGCACACACACAGGTGGTGACATTTCCCAGCTTTTATACAAGTGGTGGTGCAGAGGAGAGAGGGTTAATATCATTAGACCCTTCTGTCATGCAGACGCTGACTGTCGTGTTACGCAAATGCACAAACGCACACATGTTGTTGTTCATTTTGTTGGAAATATTTGCCCACACCCGCAGGAGGCCGCGTCTCTTCACCGATAATAAGGTTTCAGCTTACGTCGTCATTGTAATCACAAGCTGCTCCTGAATGATGAACTTGAGTTTTTTTCTTTCTTATTCTTCTTCTTCTGCACGCCTTTCACTTCTTTGTGTCTCACGCCGCCTCTTCGTCAAAAGCTTTTTAATTGCGCGGAGTTTAGAAATGTGCCGTGATTTAATGAACCCTCGTCAACTTAATTGGATTCAAAATATTCAAGCGCGTTTCACGCAGCCTGCTGACTGCACACATGCACTCAGATACACACAAGCGTATATACCAGGCAAACACTAATGTGCACAACAACATACTTGCACGCTGAATTAGGCTTTGACAGAGCAGCTAAGATCATTTATCATGGTGACACTGGGGATGTGCAGGGAATAGCTTCCTGGTAGAAGTTGCTTCTCTCTCTGGGTCCATAATTGGGACATAGACGTATTTGAAACATAACTTCAGTTGGACACACTGGCCTAAATATCGATGGTGCAACTGGTGCAGCTGCCCCGGGGCCCAGAAGTACTATTGTAGGTGGGCCCTCTCTTGCATTGACCATTTCACTCAGTTCTTCAAAGTACCTGTCACTGTTGGACCGCAGAGCGCACATTCCTCTCCACTCCAAGCTCAAGTTGATAAAGTCTCATTTAAGGAGCAGCATGGGACAAGAAAGACTCAGTGGATTGGCTATACTTTCAATAGAGAACAGCAGAGCCAGGAATTTGGACTTGAGCAGTGTTGTTAATGACTTTGCTGAGCGTAAGGCCCGTAGGATGAACTTCTAATGGGCGAGTACAGGTTTCTCTTTGTTATGGAGCGGGATCAGGGATTTAAATCTAAAGCAGTGTCTTTGTTACCTCTCATATGTTGGAAAATGTGCACCTACTTTAATCTGCGTCTGTGCCATTGATGATGAATGATGAATTTTATAAATGCAAGTGATTGTGTGATCAGGTGCCGTCATCCATTCATTCATACAGAGTTTAGGCCTATAATGAGTTGCTGTGCTTTTGTTGATGGTTATTTCTTCTATGCGTATCGACATACTGTGTAAACTACCTTTGTGTTGATTTGTTAGTACAGGCTTGCTAAAGCTATTTCGGATGTTTGATAGTTGGAGAAATCAGGCTGTGGTGGTTTGAGTCCAGGGCAGGCTGTTGGATTGGCATCGATAAATTTGGCGCTTCGGCTGCTGTCCGTGGCGCTGGGTCGCAGGATGGGAGCTGTATGGTGAGCCTCTCCATGGTGACATAGCAATGGTCTGCTTTGCAATTGTCTGGGGTGATTGTGTGTGTCAGTGTGTGTGGCTTGTGTTTTTTGGCCGAAGACTGTCAAAGAAGTATTGATCAGCTTGTTTCACCGACAGCTGTTCTTCATCTAAAATGGTGGTTGGTGCTATTAAGCTGCAGAGAAGGATCAACACTTTTTTTTTGGGTTGAGTTGCAGGCCAAAAGCTCTACGGTAGATACTTATTTATAACAAGCAAGGCACGCACACACAATCTGATGCTCGTATTTATTTGGACAGTGCACAGAAACAACACACACTGCTGCATTCATCAGGGTTGCGTCCCCAGACACAAACACTTTTCTCCTAAATAAGAAAGTTCTGCTGTTATACAACAAGTCACGGAGAGAATACGCTAAAGATCAGGACATGCAGGAGCAGTTTGCAAGAACGTAGCCGAGGGCAAAAGCCTGGCTGCTCAGTGAAAATACAGATATAAAATCCCTCTTGCTGAACCTAAATTCTATCCTGAACAAATGACACTGAAGGAAAATAGATCTTTATACAGATTTGCCTGGCTCAGTAGCTCAGTGTAGCATTGGTTAGCATGTCAAAGTCCCCCAAATAGATAAGATTTCTACCATAGACCCCTCCCCCCCATCTGAGAAGAGTTCTGTTACGTGCCATTAATAACAATGGAAATTAAATCTGTTTCAATTTATCCTGCTTTGACATCATGTGAAAGACACATTTAATAACATTAGCAAAGTGAGGACGATAAAGCCTGACTCAACTCGACCTCTCATCAGAAGTGTCAGTCTCTCTTAGCGCTAACCTCTGACAATAATGACGTTAAACTCATCCCCATATTGTTGAGGGGCCCACTTGAAGCATGTCAAGGTCTGAACCTCTTTATTCTTGGCTGGTTATATGCGGTTTTGCATATAGTGGAGTCTAATAGAAATATTAGACTATAGTTGGTTCTCTTTAATACACAAAAGAACACACTTTATTGAGAGTATGGCCACTCTTGGGATAGAAACACACATATGCCTGTTATATTACAGGTTTATGTAAGAATGACTATTAATTGTATTTTCTGAAATGTTTCTGCAGTGGTACACATACTAAGATCAATAATATCTGTTAAAAAAAAGGAAATAAAGAAGGAAATCCAATAATTTCTATACAAATGATATCATGCTACACGTTCTGGCATGATATAACCTATTTTCCATTTGACTGATGTTAATGGATGTTTAAAAGCTGCCTTAGGCTGTAATTTTCCTCCTTCTCTCAGAACCACTTTCCCATTTTCTCACCACTGTCCTTTGACAGTGTGGGAACCTGAGCCGGAGCATTAACACTGACACCCCGCTGAAGATCTGAGCTAACAGGTTACAGGTTCAAGTGCTAAATTCAGCCAATATGCTCTGACACACAGGCAGGTGATACATTACATTTTAAAAAAGGATAAATGGAAAAATATAAGGAATCTGTGAAAGTATGCCACATGAAACAATTAAGCAATAAATAGCCTATCACGCTCTGTTACATATACTATATAAATGCTGAGCAGGCCCAATTCACCTGAATTCTGGATCAAGATGGCTAAAGGAAAAGATTTAAGTGACTTTGAAAGAGGGTTCATGAGTGGGGCAGAGATAGTAGGAGCTTTTTTCACAAAGACTGCTCAACTGACTCGTTTTTTAAAAGGAAAAGAGACTCAGTAAGAAAAGGTGGGGGTATATTCGAAAGTAATAGTTTGAAATATGTGTTGTGCGTCTATAGCTGCTCTGAACGGCCATGCTCGAAGGCAGAGTGAAAAGCCGGCCATCATGAGGGGTGGGGTGGAGGGGTGTACGCATGAAAAGGGTGAAAAATTCAAACCCTACTTTCTCGCCTCAGAGGTGAGTAAATATCTTTTGGAGAATTTATGCCAAACAGTATTGAAGCTGTGGTGGCAAAACACCTTACTAAGACATTTTATGTTGATTTTTCCATCTGTATATTAAAGGTCACAAAAACGTGGCATCTGACGTGTTTGATAAGGAGAGAAATTAAGTCTCAATATTGGCGATGAATGTGTGTTTCTTGGTCTACACATAAAAACAAGATTTACAAATGTGTATGACGTTAAGTGAATAACAACTGTATCATCCAGTCCACAAACAAATACCAACTCATTTGAAGTAGTAGTAGTAGTAATGTTAGTAGTAATGCTGTTACACCAGAGTATAAAAATGTGAATGGAGCAGCTAAGCTAGCGGACTTAGTCAACGTTAGCTGATGTTACCTGAAATATTAATCTTATACTGCATTTGCCAAGTAATGCACAATTTGATTAAGCTGATCACTCAGTTTTTACTCACTGCAGGGGATGATCCACCGGGATGTCCCACCATGGCTCACTCGGCTGGGTACCGTCGGCTTGTTGCCTGGTCTAGGTCCAACATCTAGCTGGAGCTGACTTGGTTTTTGTGATATTCTCATAAAAAAATAGTCTCGTCAGGAACTAATTAGCTACAACATATCAAAGACAAATTAAACTGATTCTTAAATTGTCATCATGTTGGGATAGAGGCAGTCGATAGGCACATAAGGGAACACAACCTCTACATGCTTGACGTGACAAACACAGTCAGTCAGTGAATCAGTAGCTGCCGAAATTAAAACCACACGACACCAGAATCCACATGAATGCCCTGAAAAGCTGGACGTCAGTTTCCCACCGTCACTTAAACACAACATGCATTTGTGGATCAGAGACTGTGGAAAGAGTCTCAAAACTCCACACACTGATCACGCATTTACAGGCAAATGAGAGAAAAGTGTGTTTAGCTGTGTTCACTAATGGATTTCTGAGCCCTCCATCTGATAATGTAGAAATTCGTGTTAGCTCCCTGTTTAGCACGAAACATGGAAGACCAACAGCAGATTGTGAGGCTAAAATAATCACATGAGATGAGAAAGAAGTGAAGAGATGAAGTAGAAAGAACCACAAATGTGTGCAAAAAAAGTCTGGATACTGTGAGCCGTCTGGATCTCAGGCTCCACAGAGATTCTCCAAAAGCAGGAAAAACAATGTTTTCATTACCGCTAATCAATAGTATTGACTGTCCTGAGACCTTTTGAGCCTAACAGAGCTTACGTTTCTGGCTTGCTGCTAATTACAAAGTTATTACAAACACCTGCCACACAGAGTCACTCCTTCCTTTCCCCTCCAGTCATCTTCTCCTCTTTTCTTATATAAATTTTTCTTATATATTAAATAGCTGCTCTTTTACAACATTTACATCTCCTGCTTTGTGCATTTGTATATCTGTCACAAGAGATGGGAGGAGTAACACGGCGAAAACCTCGAGAACAAGAAGATTTGAGCAATTTGCACATGATAATACGTGTGACCATCTCCATCATAATGGGCCCATCGCTGCGGCGAGGCGAGTTCGGTCTCATCAACCCGTGTGTCAGAGCAATTGATGGGAAGCACACGGTGTAATAGGTCTTCCTGTCCTGTCCACACTGGTGCTTGATCTCCTGGGAGATTCATTCACACGACACGGAGAAGTCGCCTGCAGAAAGAAAATGGAAAAAGCTTCATGTGTGGAATTAATCCTACACATCCGGCAGAGAAACGAGTAAAATCTCAGTTTTAATAACTTTTTCCTCCTTCATTCTAAGTTTTTAAAGATTTGCACAAAATGAGATTGATTTTGATTTAAGGGAATGAAGAGTGAGCTTGTTTACAGGCATGGTAATTCAAAGATGAGAGGAAAGGAAAGATTAGGAGTTACTGAAAATAAATCTGCATAACTGTGTAATCAGTTGTTATTATTCCTAGCCATGCAGCAAGTTTGTAGCGGATATATGGTTGGATATTTCTTGATCCAGTGTTTCTTTCAGGTATGTGTGTCTGCATGTGTGTGTGTGTGTGTGTGTTTGTGTGTGTGTGTAATGGGGTATCTGGGACTCCATCCTCCTCTGAATGCAGCAGAGGATCCAGGTGTCTTTTTCACATCGCACTTGAATCTGAATTCATTAAGACTCAAGTGCTGCAGGACGCCCTTTGTATCCACACACCACCAGCACCCTCCGCACGTTGGTCTGTATCAATAACCAGAGCGTGTGTGTGTGTGTGAGTGAGTTGTGCAAGTGCAAACGTGCGGTCGCATGCATACGCAAGTGTGCGATTGCGGCAGTGTTGTTGTTGTGTTGAAGCGGCTCGCCACTTGAGGTGAGGGTGCAGCTTTAAGGCTTCACATGGAGAGGGTTGCTGACAGCGGCTGGGCCTGATGGGAAATATATGTGACATCATGTGCACTTTGCCCTCCATGGTGGCTGCTCTGCATACAATAACTCATTTGCGCATGTACCAAGGTTGCTATAGTTTGGGGTTTTTAAAATGTTTTTATTTTCATATTAATTTCAATTCCACTTCAAGCAATAGTTTGACATCTTGGGAAATATACTTGTTTGCTTTTTTTGCCGCAAGTTAGATGAGAACATTGACACTACTCTCAGGTCTTTATGGTAAATAGAAAGCTACAGCTAGCAGCCAGTTAGCTTAGCACAAAGACTGGAGACCGGGGGAAACAGCCTGAACCTATCAGCACCTCTAAAGTCCACTAATTAACTAATTTATCTAAAACCTGTGCTTACCAACGATAATGACTCCACGATAGCCAGAGACACTGCGAAGAAGAGCTGGGCGGATGGATAAACTGTTCCCTCATCGAGAAATAGTTACAACATATAATCCACCATAAACATTTTAACATCATGAAAGATATAATGGTTCATTTTTTTTTACTTTGGACATAGCCACGCTAGCTGTTTCCCCCTCCATGCTAGGCTAAGCTAACCACCTCCTGAAAAACGTGTTTTCAATGGTTCTGGCTAATCAGATCACATCTCTGATTAGGTTGAAGTTATAAAGGTATGAGTCGTCCCGCCCAAACTGGTCCCCAGCCAGATTCACTGCTTAAGCTAGTTGTCACATTAGGTCTGTTTTCATCGAGAGCTCACTTGTAATGCAGCATTATGCAGAAGAAATGTTGCTATGGTGACAGTTTAATATACCTTGCACACAGATTTAAAACAGTATATGTTTGATGGGTCCCGTCGTACGATTTGAACGGCACCTGCAGCCATTACTTTTCAGCTTTCACTGGATTACAGTTTTCCTTTTTCTCTTTTTTGTCTTTACTTAACTTTATTTTATGCTTTTTTTAAAAAAACTTTTTTGTCTCGTTTGTTTTGACTTGCTGACCTGCCTGATGCTAATTATTATTATTATCTGTATATATGCACTCTTTCCTACTTTGTATTGCAACTGCTGCACAACAATTTCCCTCGGGATGAATAAAGTATTATCTTATCTGATTGCACTTCATTGAATCCGAAACTTGTTTCATGTTGGGGAGGGCTTTGTGTAAGCCTCCTTGGTTTCTTTCCTCTCCTGCATATACAGTATCCATTGTATTTTTCATGGCTGTGGCACTGTATAAAAGAAAAGAAAAGTAACAAAATTCAAAATACTCTGACAATAGACTTATAAACAAAAATTGAAAGTATACTGTGTGTACTGTATGTTTATGTTTTTTAAATTAATTTAAAATTTTGATAAGATTCAGTCCATTATAATTTTTTACAAATTCTCATCATTTTTGTGTCAGGTTCCACCAAGTCTTTGTATTTAAGTTTTAAAACATCCTTGATATGTGCAAACCACGAATGAACCATCTTTGTCATCTGAGCACACACACACTGATATTCCTATAGAAACTAACAGATGGGTGTACAGTATGTAACGTTCCTGATAACATGAGGCTCCTGCTGAACTTGAGATTGAAGCACAGCGACGTACAAAGTACCATGGTTCACACGAGGAAAATATCTGCAGTTCAGCAGGCTTGTCAAGTAAAACCGTCAGGTAACTACAATACCTTTTGGGCAAAACGGTCCTCTGAGACTGGCCTAAGTGCATATTTGTGTGTGTGAGTGTGAGACAATGCCGCTAAGACGGATACATTAATAGATCAATGCATTATTTAGTGTGTTTACTAACTGTGTACCAAAGCTGTAGCAAATGCCCTTGGCAAGGGGTCTGTCACTGTCCCTCTATATAATTGCTTTTCCCAGAAACCTCTTCACTGTCACTAATTAGACGCTTTAACAAGCATTTAAACTTAAGCTATCAGTCCAGATGTGTGTTGCGTGCATTCAAATAGACAGTCAGCTCGCAGGAGCAGCAAATCTTCGCCGCCCACATTGGGAGGTGAGAGAATAATCATGTTCAACAGGTTTGCTTGAGGCTGCACTGAATCCATATCTCAAACGCACGCACGTACACACTAAGAATAGACGGCAAAAAGTATATATCTCAAGTAGAAACTCAGACAAAAACTCACAAACACACACATTTCACACACATGCACGCCTCCCACACCACATGGTTAATTAATTCTAATTTGAACGGCCGTGGCCTCACCTCCTACACTCATGCCTTCTGATGGTGCCTGGAGAAACGTTACAGCATCTCCAGTGAGTGAGAAAGACAGGCAGACCCAAGCAAAACTATGAATGTGAAAGTAAAAAATGTCAGTGAGTAGATGTGATGGAGAGCTGGAGAGCTTCTGAGTGGCAGCTGGGAGTTGTGGCCCAAAGTTTGGCAAGCAGCTTCGCGCCCGGCAACAGAGGTGGCTCAACTGAATTTTGAGGATTTTAATAACAGAAAATTCAATGATGTCAGTAAACAGCAAACAATAGACACGCAACCTGGGAAGGTAATGATATCTGATTCAGAGATTAATGTCTGGACAGAGCACCCTCTCACCGCTGTTTAGGAAGATTTTAGTTTCGGTATGTCACTTCCTGTTACTAGAGATGAGTCCATCTACATCTGAGCAACAAGATCTGTATCAACATTTATGCAACTTGTGCTTCATTAGTGATTTGCAGTGAATGGCCGTATTTAATGCCAAAGCAGGAAGTAGTGTGACGTGTGGTGAAAAGAAAGGCTGTAGAGATCGGGGGTTTGTCATTAACACCAGCAGCCATACTTGAACCGTCAACACATGAGTATTGCTGGACTAATCAACACCAGGTCGAACACACGTATTACATGAACATACGTTGAAAGATTTCCCAATCTCTTTTTTTGACCAGACAAATTAGATATAGTCACATATTTAATTAACAGATCCAGATCTGTCCACTTGGGGGCAGCGCAACAAGCTTAAAACCCAACATTGACATATTATCAACAAATGGAGTTCATATGGTGAGCATGTCAGCAAACAGTTGCCTATTTACACATCTAGCAGACACAGTGCAAGGAGGATGATGAGAGCAGTGAGACTGAGCCAAAACAGTTTAGTATATTGTTAGTATAAAATATTGATTAGTGCAGCTTTAAGTATTAATTAGCAAGTATACTGCAAGTAAAATGGAAACTCTGGGCAGCATTACCTTTCCTTCAAAACGTATTTAGCAGATGCAAAATAATTACATGAACATCATTTGTAGACATTTGAGGCAATAGATTAATTTAAACCAATAAGACAAATATATTTTTAAACAACAAAGTCACCTGGTGCAGCGTTAAAGCCCTTTCACCAGCAACAATATGTCTTTTTAAGGTTTAATGGAAACTCAGGAGGTATAGGATGCTGAGGACAGATGAATGGATGCAAGTGGGGGGAGTTGAAGGAGGAAGAACGATGTCGTCTGTTAGGCTGGTCTGGGAGGACGTACTGAAGACCGGGCAGAGGGAGACTCAGTGTGGGGGCTCCGTCTCAGGCGTGTTTCCACCTGAGCTGATTACAGGCCCCCCAGACGGTACCTGGAATGAGACACGGGAGAAATGTGAACTGAATTGAATAGGGGGGAATAGAGTTAGTTCCTGTATTGAAATATCTGTCATACATTTGAGAAGCAGGTTTCAATCTTTTCACTTTGACTTTTGGTAGTGAGGCAACCCTTTTCTTTACATTTGGATTATTGATTGTGCCTTTAAGCAGGTCATTCATCTGGACTGGCAGCAATTGAAGTCAAGTGTCGGTTACTAATTCTTACAGAAACTCCTCACAGATGCACCTTTGTAATTATTATCTTTTTATTTGGCAGCAAATGAGGACTTGATCCATTTTTCATCGAATGACAGCACTCCAGGAGAGAGTGACTTTTGGGTACAGACTGTGTGTGTGTGTGTGTGTGTGTGTGTGTGTATTCAGTAAGCTCAGTCACTCATTTATCTCCCCTAATTAGACTGCAGCAATAAAAGGATGTCTGTATCCCTCCTCTATGATTCCCCAGTGGATGTCAACCTTAGTTAAAAGTCTCACTGATGCTACATTTTCTTGTCCACATTATCTCAGCAGGTACAAACAGCTCCGAGATCCTAACCCTGTCACGCATCAGCGGGCTGCCGGCCTCATTAATAAAAACATTAACTCACAACAGCTGATCAATACCTATTGACTCAGGCTGACTGATTTGCTACACCTGCATGATCGATGAGCCAGGTTAATCCTGCGTGGTTAGAGAGAGAGAGAGAGAGGGGGGAGAGAGACAGTGGGAGGATGGTGGAGATGTCTCAGTTCGAGCTCAGTCACCTGTTAAATGAACAAAACTGAAGATTCTCCTTTCTGCTTCCTCCCACTTTTAAGTGTGAACATCCTCTGACATCTAATACATGTGTGGGTGTGTACAAATACACACACCCACGCACGCCTGACCACACAGCCACCCTCCCCATCACCAACCCACCCACACACACGCACACACACACGTGTGTACATCCTCCTCATGACAGCAGTTAAAGTGTGGATCATTTTTATCAGTGTGCTGAATAAAAAGACTTATTTCCAGCAAAATAAAGAACTTTTCAATATTTTAACAGTAGTTTCAAGCTATACTTTTTCCAGATGGTTTACTGTTTGTACAACACACTGAAACACTCTCTATCACACACACACACACACACACACACACACACACACACACACACACACACATACTGTTAATGCAGGTCAACAAGGATGATGAATGATGTTGAATCTTATGATGAGCAAACAGACAATAAAATTGAAGCACGCTGTTGCATTGTTGAGGTTGTAGCAAATTCACTGACATTAGGCTCGCAAACACACCGAGGAATACACAGGATGTACGCCGAGGCAACACACACACACACACACACACACACTCACAGGGCGCTGAGCGGGGAGTATAAAAGGGGCATCCTTCCCACTCAACAGAGAAGTGCTCTCCTCACTCTCTCACTCTATCACGCTGAACCTCGTTTCTCAAGGTAAGGAAACAACCATTTTCTTTTCTTTATTACACGACAAGCCAGATATTTTAACGTTTTATGATGGTTTTTATACTGTGAAAATATTTTTTCTTCTTCATAATTAGACTAGAATTCAAACATGGAGGCAATTTTCATAAAAACATATTGATGTACAGAAAAGACGGCAGCATTTATACATTTTGTTTCAGTTTAGCCTTGACTGTTTTAATAAGTAAAAGGAATATTTATGTGAATACATTACATTTGGTATATTTTGTCATATATTACTGCTGAATTGGAAGTTTTAGATTGAAAGCTTTACTTTCTTCCATTTGATTTGGTGAATTTACTTCCGGAGCTGTTTCCCCCAAAAGCAAAGTGGAAATGAGAAATTCTTTCTGCGTTTGACAATCAGGTCAATTTGACCTGCTGAAATTGCGCTCTGGATATCAAGATCCAACTGTCTGCGGCGCGGTGCGTGCTGTGCCCCTGGATGACGGTGTGAATATGCTGTTCTGATTCATTCGCCTCTGAGCATTCGCTGTGAACGAGCAGTTGCCTGGCAGATGGTCTCAGTTGTAGTTTCTCAGTGTGGACGATGACTGTTGAGTCAGGAGGCGCCTGCTGTAAACCCAGACTGGACTGCAAATTCCTTCTTATTAAACTTTCCCTGTGTGCTTCTCTCTCCTCTCTCTCTATGCTTTAGATGACTGCAGGGTTGTGTGTGTGTGTCGTGCTGGCAGTCCTGTGTGCGAGCTGTTTGGGGCTCCCCTTCTCCTCCCAGCTCCTCGACGAGGGCCAGCGCTCCGTCTCCGCTCCTTCTCAAGGTACGAGTCTCTCACTCAGGCAAAGACAAACCACCGACGAACAGCAAGCACTTTGATTAAAATCACAGTAAGTTCTCATATCTCGACATCTGCTCTTACGTGTGTCTTTGTTTGTCTGAGTAGCTCACCTTGAGGCTGACATCCACACCTTGGGAGAGCCCCACCTCCAACACAGCCGCTCTGCCCCCCAGCTGAAAGCTCTCCCTCTGGCTGAAGAGGATGCAGACTCCCGAGCCAACCTCAGTGAGCTGCTGGCAAGACTCATCTCCTCCAGGAAAGGTGTGTGTGAGGATGTGTATTTGTGTGTGTGTTTCTCTACTATTAGTTTGCGTGTGTTTTTGGTGTCATTCTTGCTGCACCTGCAACATCTTGAAGGATACAGGAGGTGGGTGAGTGCATTTGCGTGAGAGTGTGTAAAGAAAAACATCTGGCAACAACAATATTTGCAACAAAGGTTCATTTTCAGAGACAAGTGCTTTTCCCTGCCATTCTCCTCCCCTCAGTCTCACTAATTACTGGAATCAGCGCACACAGCCTGCTTTGTAAAATGAATTAGTGGCTCTGAAAAGCTTTTGTGGTTTGAAAGAGCGAGTATTAGTGTGCGCAGCCTTCCGGCCATTCTCCTCATACCATCTTATTTCACTTTTTTCTTCCCAATCGCTTGATTTTTTTCTTTTTTCTTTTTGATGCCAAGAAAACAAGCCCTCAACCCTGTCATAGCTCCTCATGTTCAGCGCTCTGATCTCTCTGGCCGTGTGACAGGACGTAGGAATATCTGGGCACTGACAGTACGCGACACACACACTTACACTCACTGTCAAGACCTGAAATTTTCAGCTTGGCTTCCAGAAAGCGACTTCCTGCGTGTCCACAGCACAGTGTTTCCTACGTCCTGACACTTTGCGCACATTCTGACAGACAGTCAGCAGAATGTTTTAACGTGGAATAGAAAAAGACACTAAATGCTCTGAAGCAAAGTTTTCTGCATCGTCAGTAAGTCAAATCAAAGTGAGTCACCTTCACGATTCGTTCACAGCCAACAGACTGAGAAAAGGTGAGATTGTGGGTTTTATTTCTTGAAAAGTGGACGATACCTTTTGGTCTATGTTAAGTTAGACATAAAATACCATATTTACACATCCACACACAAATATACGTCAGAGATATCCATGCATTTACATATTTAAGCTATAAACTTTAGATTTTGCTGTTGCACAACCTTCAGTACAAGACTTTAGGGACAGAAAAACAGACTCAGAAACTGTTCAGTCAGACAGTGAAGTCTATAAAATGTCAAAGGGCACATTTAAATTAACATGTAATACCTAAGACCTAAGAGAGTGTGTGCATGTGTGTTTTCTATTTAATTGTGCGTGCGTGTTTGTGGGTGTCTGTTCTCGCTGTTCACTTGCATGTTTCGGTGTAGGAGGTGTCGTTGTCGAGCCTTCTGCAGCCAATCTTCTCAGCACACCAGGGAGCTGAAACTCTGTGTTTATGTGTGTGCGAGTGTGCATGCACGCCGGTGTGTGTGTGTGTGTGTGTGTGTGTTGCGTAGGAGGATGTGGGTGGAGTGAAAACAGCATCTCTGTGAGCGCTCGATTGATTACCAAACGGATAGCATTCCTGCTTCACTTCACTTGGAATGAAACATCGGAGATTCAGAGATCCGAATGTTTCACAAGACGGGAGGTCACAGTGTGCGGGGAGGAAGAAAGAGTGAGGGCACAGTGATCATTTCAAGGGAATGGGCACACACATTTGTGCACACATACACATTGACGGATATACATGCATGGACACACAAAGGAAGAGAGGGTAATGGCATGTTGTCACCCCTAAGTCCAGCTGCTGCAGGAACGTCCCCTTTATTTGTGTGTGTGTGTGGATGTGTGAATGAGAGAGAGAGAGAGAGAGAGAGAGAGAGAAATAATGAGAGAGAGAGAAATAATGAGAAAGAGGCAATTAAATTATGTCCAAAAGCAAACCAGCTTCACAGCGAAAAAAACAGGAGGAATTTTAAAACACAGTCACAGAAACCAAACATCATCAGTTGTCAAGTTTCTAATATTGCAAACACTTTTTCCTCCCGAAGGCATAAAAAACAAATTGTGAAAAGTGTAATTTGGTAATGAACTAACTGCTAAAGTGCCATCTTAGGGCATAAAAGCTGACCAAAAAAGTTGTAAAAGTGATAAAAGTTTTAATATTAAAAGCATCAGTCACTGAAAATACATTGTAGTGCATGAGGACTATTTGGTGTTATGTGATAACTGAAAATATTTCCAATAAGACGATGTTTGGGTTATTAAAAAACACTACACGAATCTTCTCAGCTCTGTCAGAGAGTCTCACAATCACATTGAAGTCACATTCTCTGTGTTACAGCACCACGTTTTCTTCCATCTTGCTTCCACAATCAGAGCATTTCAAACCAGCCGTCTCGAGCTGTGTCTATGCAGAAACAAACCAAAAGCAGGACCACAATCCAGGGGAAGTTTTTAGCCGCTCTCATGCTCTCCTTACTCTGAGGAATACTAATTTCCCTCCTGCTCTGTTTCTCCTCCACCCACTCTTTCTATCACCTCCGCCCCTCCTCATCCTCCCCACTTCCCCTCCCAGGTTCTGTGCGCAGAAACTCCACGGCGAACAGCAGAGGCAATGGACTGAGTGCCAACCACCGGATAGCAGACAGGGACTACTTGGGGTGGATGGATTTCGGCCGCCGCAGTGCAGAGGAGTACGAGTACTCCTCGTAAAGGAGTCACGGCTCATACCCCTCCGTACGGGCTCACGAGAAAAAGAAGAAAAAAAAAAATCCCACGCAAGCTGGCTCCTCACTGTCTCACAATAAGAGTCTATTTATGATGTATTTGTTGTAAATTTGTTTGTAAAACTGTAATAATGCAATATACATATGCCAAATTTTGCAGAAAAGCTCTCATTGTCCAAGGTTTGTTTGTTTCTGGTTTCCTCTGGTTTCTTTATCATTTTGGGTGGAAAGGATTGGGATGGTGTCAGGGTCTGTTGAGACTAACTGGACTGAATAAAGATTGAAAATATCTCTCCCTGCATATGAATTATTCCAATACAATGCTGAAACTAGAGCCATTAACATTCATTGGGTGCAGTCATACCGGATTTACCTGTGGCACCTCATTACTGCTGTGAACATAATATAATCTCAGATTATTACCTATCTCTGTATTATAATGTTATGAACCCTAATACATCACAAGCGACACTGGGGATGACAGCGTGAGCAGGCACTAACACTCATGGACAAGCACACAAGCAGTTGCTCTAAAAGTCATTTTGGTGATAGTTTATGAGGGCAAAGGCCTTCTGAATAAAAGAGGATATAAAACCATCCTTAAACACTAAATGCTCCATTTTGTTCCAAATTTGACCAAGACTTATATATTATGTTCCAAAATCCAGTCTTTTCTGTTGGATCAAACAAATCCTTCCCATTTCATTTCTTCCTTTTCCTCACTTCTATACACCACCAACTCAAACAGAATGATTTTGACAATGAACACGCAGCAGATTATTGACTGTTTTTACATGCAATAGACCGAGGGACACAAAAGTCTTTACAGATTACATGTAACGAATAAGATGAATTACAGTTTATCACCTCTGTGTGTAAAATATCTCAGAAAACAAGGACTTTGTTTTGACAGTTGTGGACACATTTCTGAATTTTGGAACTTTATATCCAAGGTGTTTATTGGTGTTGTGGCATAAATCTAAAATAATCAGAGTTCCTGGGCTTTTATTATGCTGGCTCTTCTCTCTGAAGATTTGCTACCTCCCTCTCTAAAATCTAAATTGCTGAAGAAATTATTGCTTTTGGCTGAAATGGATCAAGGAAATCCTTGCTACAATCACAATGTGATATAAAGAACTGTTTAATCTGTTCCCCCATGTAAGATTAGCATAATACCTAAAGATAGAAGTAGTAATAGTAATAGTATTAGTAATTTCTGAATATTTGGAAGCTACTTCTGGACTATGTCCCTCAACATATCATTAAAAACTCTTTATTGAAATGGGGACCTGTTTATGAGAGAAGTTATTAGTACTGTTGTGTACGTGCATTTCTCCTACTTTTGAGTTTTGGAGTGTTTTGTTTTATATTTAAACTTATAAAATCGTTTGAAAATGAATATGTGCTTTGTACACATCACCATGAAAGATAAGACCTCCGGCTGATCCATGAGTAAAGAGTCTACCATGGGACCTGTCATCCACCTCTTATCCTCTGCCAGGTTGATTTTCTTTTATATTAAATGTTACATGTAATAAATGAAATAGAAAACACTGTCATCTCGTTGCTATTCAAATGGAAATGAACAGAGGTGTGTCACATACGTTGCATAATCCAGATATGATTTCAAACCACCTTTCCAGTATCAAAGGTCAGTGTCTTTGCCCCGTGCAAAAAAGATGAAAGCAAAATCCTTCACATCAGAAAAAAAATTCTGGACCGTGGTGCATTATGGGTAATGATGCCGGTTTTAGAGTATGATGAATGTGAAGGGAGTGATGTCTGATGCTGAGAAAAAGGGTCAGCGTGCAGTCGCACAAAGGAGATGAAAGTCAGTGAATGCATCATTCAGGAAGCAGGTGTTTGAGAATATCTTCAAAAGGACGGCAAGATCTTTATGAGCTTTAAGGTCTGTGCTAAATATTGAAGCGGTTGGAAGCGTTTGGAGAAACTGATATCGATTGAATTATTAAAGCCGGCTCAAAACAAATCCTAATAATTGCTTTTGGCTCCACTAGAGAGACTAACAGCTTAGAGACAGAGACAGTGTGTTTTGGTGTTATGCAGAAATTTTGTGTTCTGGGAAAATTTGTGGTTAAACCTCTTTAGGCAAAGGCAGTAGAAGAGATCTGATGATGTGGTGTTGACTCTTACTGTTAAAGCTCACTTGACATTTTATTTCTTTTTGTTGCAATTATCATGAAAACAACAACTCTGACAAACGCCAGCAGACATGAACCTGTAGGAGGTATTAGTAAGGGAAAGGGGAGGAATCCACTGTGGTGTTGAATTGTGATGAAGCAGCCCATTATGCCGCTCCTGGCCCCGTGTGTTAAGTGAAAGATGTGTCTGTGTGAGTGAAAGGTGGAGAGAGGGATCGATGAACAAAGCAGGCTCAGTGAATTATTCAGAGAAGAGGTTGTGGATGCCTTGGGGGAAAGAGAAGGTTTGCCGTGTGTTTATATGTTTGTGTGTGTGTGTGTGTTGGCCGTTGAAGCCACAGGCTTGGACTGAGGTCGCACTTGAATCAGGAATCTACGGAGACTTGAGATTCTGAGAGGGCCATGGGAACTGACTCAAACTTTCTGTTTAAAGAGCTGTGGCCGAAAAAGGCATCAGTGGGACTGCCAGTAAATGTCTCCATTGTGTGTGTGTATGTGGATGTAGATATCTGCTCGGAGTGCCAATGATGCAAAAAAGGTCAAAAGGCGAATGCTTGCGTAGCCTACAACGTCTTACATGGAGTGATTCGAGCACTCATACATGCATAAGTGCTCTGGTTATGTGTGCTAATGGGCAAAGCCACGCACTCATGAAAGGAACATGAGCTCCAAGAGTGTGGCTGTAATGAAGATCCAACAACGGTGAAGAGCAGATGGTCCTGGACCATCTATGAAACTGGCCCAACATACTGTCTTTCATTCTTTCATTTCTTCTGCCTTGCATTTTGTCTCCAAAATTTCCATTCTTTAACTTCAGATGAGCTTTAGTCAATTCAAAGGCATTTTACTGGCATCTAAAACAGAAGAACTTATGGTAAAAGCAGGGAATCTTTGATGCTCTGGACTGGTCTCAAAAACTCTGTAATTCCAAGCTCACGTAATATAGATTCATCTAGCGACCATCACCACATAACAAAGCAGCAGATGTTTCAAAGATGTACGAAACATTACAACACATTTAAAACTTATTAAAGGAATAGTTTGACATTTTGAGAAATACGCTGATTCGCTTTCTTGAGAGTTCAATGAAAACATACTCTCATGTCTGTACAGTAAATATGAAGCAACCACCAGTCGCCAGTTAGCTTAGCTTAGCTTAGAACAAAGACTGGACACAGGGGGAATAGCTAGCCTACTAGAACCTCTACAGCCCATTAAGACGTTTTAACACGTTTTATCTCATTTCATCACGTTCATCACGTTGAGGCTGTATTTAGGCACAATGATGCTTTGAGCTACATGCTAACGTCAGTATGCCAACACGTAATGTTTACCATGTTCACCAGCTTAGTTTAGCATGTTAGCATGCTAATATTTGCTAATTAGGACCAAACACAAAGTACAGCTGATGTACAGCTAATTATTGGATGAATTGAAATTCTGACCTGACCTCACAGTTAAAGGTGATATTGATAACATTTAGCCCACTCCCCCCTTCCATATCATTCACATCACAACACCGCTGTTGCTCGAAGCACATGCCACCTCAAGTGGTTGCCAGTTCGTTGCACAACCCGCATATTTCATGGTTGAGTGGAGTGAGAGTCAGACAGACTCAGTCATGTCAAGTGATGAATCTTTTGTGGTAGAATAATGAATTAATTTTAACCAGTAGTGCTTATGTGCATTTATGTCGTGCACCATGATCTGATGAGACAGCGGTAATGTAGCTTCCCAGTTAGCTAACGAAACCTGAGCTTTAGCTTACCGGTCAAGAAGAAAAGTGGCCACCTCAGAGTGGCTTTTCAGCCCTTCAAGCTCCTTCAGCTGACTCCAACGAGAAAAAGCTGAACCAATGTTCACCCTGGTCTTGCTTCTCCTTTGTTCGCTAAGCACTTGGGATTGGTACCGGAGTGAAGCCGGGCGCTTACTGTCAAACCTTCTATTTCCAAACTTCACATTTTTTCCACACTAACTGGCAACTACTAAGACTCTTGACCTCTGACGAGACAGAGTGTTGTGATACCAACGGTGTTATACTATTGGCTCACAAGCCTCGTTAGAAACGGGAACCAAACATCAGACTTCTTACACAGAGACAAACAAAACATTCATTTTGGACCCTTCAAAATTTTTTAAGAATCATAATCATAATTTTTTTTTTTTTTAAGGAAAAGCCACACTTTGATTCTGCACCTTTCTAAAAGCTATGTGGATGGTTGTTTTTTTTTATTATTCTTTTACATAAAAATTTTATCAATAACACTTTTAAGTTATTACAGTTAATCCTGAGGGGGACATGAATGTCTGTACCAAATTTCAAGGCAAATGTCAAGACACTCAAAACCACAAATGTCACTCATGGTGGCACTAGAGGAAAAGTCAGAGTATCTCCAAAGTCAGTATAATTCTTCTTCTGGGAACCATGAATGTCTGTGCAAAATGTTATGTCAGTCCATCCAATAGTTGATGAGATATTTCAGTCTGGACCAAAGTGGCGGACCAACATTGGCATCCCTAGAACCACACCGCTAGTGTGGCTAGAAGTTATTAACAGTATTCACTTTTATATATTAATGTAATACTGTTAAATAACATCCACTTTAATATCAATTTTAATGAACACATTTGGAACTTTATGGGTGGTGTTGATGAGGGTACTTAAACTCAGGGCTGTGGGGGTACATCAGATAATGAAGGTTGGGAACACTACCATACTGTAGTCTGTGCTCAGGGGAGGATACAGCGTGGTCCTGAGGATGGGTTTCCTCTTTCAGCTCAGGGGACAGATGATTTGATGTTTTGATCAATAAGATTATCAAAATGTTATTTGAAGAGGACAAATATCCACAGTGAAAGAGGTCAGTGACATTTGAGTTGGATTGCATTTCTTCTAATTAGAGTCCTCCGGCTGCCAGAGTGGCATTTTTGGTTATTGCTCACCTCTCGTTCACCCTGTGGCTAATAGAGGTTTAATAAGCAGCCCTCATCATATCCCTCACAGCACAAGAGATACAGATTGTGAACGGGTAATGGATTATGACTGTGCCAATGTGGACAGATGCAATGTACTTCACATACTGACTATTTTCTGGGCTGAGTTATTCATGAGCACCATCTGCTGGAGGAGGGCAAATAATGACTTCCTGTCTGGGACTCTTCATGTCCCAGTCTTGAATGAGTCACGATGTCATATAGAGGGAGAAAAACACACAGAGGGGGATATCAGAAGATGAGGTTATTGTTTGATTACTGAATTTTTATTTGGAAAAACCCTCATTACATGCTCACTCCAATACTTACAGTGACATGTGGTTCTTGGTTATGCACTACACATAACGATTCCTTTATAAGCGTGTCATTACTGACAATTTAGTGACAATGAACAGTATATACAGTGAGCACAGGTGAGACAGCGTGGTTTATATAGTTTAAATTCAGAGGATGTTTTAAATAAATAAACACAAGTGCAACAATGGATGTGACAGCTCTTTCACACCCTTAATCCAACACATGAAGAACGTAAAACATCAAAAACAGATGGTCGAGGCACTATATTGCTTCATTTCCAAAAGCTTCTGACCATGACGGCTGATTAGCCACAATCACTTCCCTCATCCCTCTCTCCGATCTCTCTGTGAGCTGCGGCTTCAGCGTATTGATCTGTCCAGTGGAAGCACCATCAACTTCCCTGTCTAATGGCCAATTAGGAAACTAAACCGAAGTATCATTAATACTGACATGAAATCTATTCAATGATTTGTCGAAAGTGACTTGTCAGATTCACACCTAATCACTTCAGGAGGGATTTAGGTTAGGGGTAGGATTGAGAGGGGAGAGTGAGGGTAAGGATGGCATATTTTCATGTATTTGGTGCAAATTTTTTCATCACTTATAAAAGATGGATCTTAATCCAATAATAGAGAAGAAGAAAGGCATGGTTTAGTGCTACAGCGACTACAAATAGCCAACTAGTGCGATGGCAGATTTAACCTGTGTGTGTCTGGATGAGTGTGTGTGGGATTTTGTGGATGTGCTTCAGGGAAGGCAAGAGTGGGAGTACTACATCTAGCCAGCAGAGTCAGTCTCCAAAGCAGGGATGTGAGTGGCCAGCAGTGGGAGAGTTTTTGGATTTTTATCAGACAGACATCTCAATAGCTCTCTTTGAAGATATTCTGCTTTTAATGGGTCAGTTCACCCAGTTACATAAATTAAATTACATAAAATTGGTTTTATGTGCCCAGATTTTTAGATATCTGTGTCAAAACTAACAAAACTGACAAAAGAGTCTACTCTCTGTGAGTGGTGCTTTTTGAGCTAAATGCTAACGCCAGCGTGCTAACATGCTCACAAAGACATGAATGATTGTTTAGTTGATACATGTTCACCAACTTAGTTTAGCGTGTTAACATGCTAAGTTTTGCTAATTAGCACTAAAACCAAAGTACAGCTGAGGCTGATGGGAATGTTTTTAGCTTTGCAGGCATTTGGAAAAAAACAAAGTATTGAACAAATTAAAATTCTGACCTGATGGCAATAGAGGAAAAGTCAGAGGATGACCAAAATTATTTAAATTCATCCTAAAGGGAACGTGATTGTCTGAACCAAATTTAACGGTAATCCAGCCGTTGGTATAAAGACTGGGGGAAACAGCTAGCCTGGCTCTTTCCAAAGTTTAAAAAACT
>NTHP01000330.1:198999-229465 GCA_003416845.1 Oplegnathus fasciatus
CTGTCTAATGGCCAATTAGGAAACTAAACCGAAGTATCATTAATACTGACATGAAATCTATTCAATGATTTGTCGAAAGTGACTTGTCAGATTCACACCTAATCACTTCAGGAGGGATTTAGGTTAGGGGTAGGATTGAGAGGGGAGAGTGAGGGTAAGGATGGCATATTTTCATGTATTTGGTGCAAATTTTTTCATCACTTATAAAAGATGGATCTTAATCCAATAATAGAGAAGAAGAAAGGCATGGTTTAGTGCTACAGCGACTACAAATAGCCAACTAGTGCGATGGCAGATTTAACCTGTGTGTGTCTGGATGAGTGTGTGTGGGATTTTGTGGATGTGCTTCAGGGAAGGCAAGAGTGGGAGTACTACATCTAGCCAGCAGAGTCAGTCTCCAAAGCAGGGATGTGAGTGGCCAGCAGTGGGAGAGTTTTTGGATTTTTATCAGACAGACATCTCAATAGCTCTCTTTGAAGATATTCTGCTTTTAATGGGTCAGTTCACCCAGTTACATAAATTAAATTACATAAAATTGGTTTTATGTGCCCAGATTTTTAGATATCTGTGTCAAAACTAACAAAACTGACAAAAGAGTCTACTCTCTGTGAGTGGTGCTTTTTGAGCTAAATGCTAACGCCAGCGTGCTAACATGCTCACAAAGACATGAATGATTGTTTAGTTGATACATGTTCACCAACTTAGTTTAGCGTGTTAACATGCTAAGTTTTGCTAATTAGCACTAAAACCAAAGTACAGCTGAGGCTGATGGGAATGTTTTTAGCTTTGCAGGCATTTGGAAAAAAACAAAGTATTGAACAAATTAAAATTCTGACCTGATGGCAATAGAGGAAAAGTCAGAGGATCACCAAAATTATTTAAATTCATCCTAAAGGGGACGTGATTGTCTGTACCAAATTTAACGGTAATCCAGCCGTTGGTATAAAGACTGGGGGAAACAGCTAGCCTGGCTCTTTCCAAAGTTTAAAAAACTACCTACCAGCACCTCTAAAGCTCACTAACATGTTGTATATAATCTGTTTAATTTGTACACAAATAGAAATGTACAGTAAAAATGACAAATTTGTGGTTTCATTTAAGGGCAAACTACGGCTGCGCACAGTGACTGCCCACTGTGGATAAACTGTTGCTCGTCAAGAAATAGCTAGAACTCCCTCTAAAACCACAAATTGTCATTTTTACATTTCTGTTTGGCGTAATTTTGAACTTTGGACGGAGTCAGGCTAACTGTTTCCCTTTGCTTCCAGTCTTTATGCTAAGCTAGGTTACTCACCTCCTGGTTCCAGCTTCATATTTACCGTACAGACCTGAGAGTCGATCTTCTCATCTAACTCCCGCAAAGAAAGCAAAAAAGAGTATTTTCCAAAATGATGAACTGTTCTTTTAATTGGTAATTCTAATGAAAACTGTTCACAGTAACAAGTTGAAGTGTTTTAATGTAATTGTTCAACAAAAATGAAATTCCTTTCACCTTCATCGTGTAGAGAAATCTCTGAGACATTTCAGAGATGTCTCATAATATGGGCACATAAAGCCAAAACTATCTGCACGGCTACATACCAGAGGAGGTTTTTGTATTTTGGGTGAACCAACCCTTTAAATTATTTTGCTTTTAATTCAAGCACAAGTCACCACCTAAAAGCACTACGGAGTGGAGAGTGTCCAGGTGGAACCACAGTAGTGATTAAAAACTGGTCAGAAGTGCCATGTTGTTGTCGTACAGTATGAACAGTGTCAGTCAGTGTTTGGGCTCCAGGTGACTGCTCAACAGTCAGTCCTTGGCCCTGCCTGGCTCCTACTTGGCTACTGTAACAGCCAGCAGCAGTCTAGACTACTCCTGGGGCCCCGGGGCTTTCATGGCCATGCTGGCCCCAACCATGGCTGGATAACTCCGGTTCCTCCTCATTCCATCGGGCCCAAAAGGGGAGCCGGATCTTCGCAGCCCGCCCAGAGGCCCCAGGATGGCGCTGGGACTCACTGCTCTGCCCCCTGGAGCTCCAGCCACACCCAGCCGTTTCACCTTGTCCAGCAGGTTGAGGTTGTGGACGGTCACGCTAACGTCCGTCTGGCTTTCGCAATCCCTCCCCCTCTGCCTGCCCCTCATCCTCCCCGTCACCTCCTTCAGAATGGAGCGGGCCGGTTTGGAGGCCAGGAAGTTGTCGTAGGAAGGGCTCTTGAAGTCGAAGCCCGCAGAAGTTGGCACAGCTGAAGCTCCCTGTCCTGTGGGCGAGTTGGGAGGGGTAGAAGGGCGCAGAGGGTCGGGGTTGGGTGCTCGGTTAGGGGTGATGGAGGTGCTGAATAAGACTCCTCCGTTGCCCTGACCGTACTCCAGGCCCTGGCTCTGGTGATACATTGCTGCTGAGATCCCTCTCTCCTGGAGAAGACGCACTAACCCCAGGGAGGTGCTGGTGGTGCGTGTTGCATCTCTGCACAAACATGGGAAACAAATGAGAGTCAACATCATACTAACTGGTAACTCTGCAAAAAAGAAATTCCTAGATATGTCGATCCTGCAATCTGCTTTCTTTTGCCTATCAGTGTATTTTGTAGAGAACACCTGAAACAAGTGAAACTTTCTGAAAGCAAAGGTCTTGTTTTAAGAAAACTACAATAAACTCTGATATACAGTGAATGGCTTTATAGAAGTGACTAAGTAACTCATTAACAAAGGAACAAGGTGTTGTTTCTGGTGTATTTGGAACCGTGCCTGAGGTTAGTTGAGGATTCAGACGGCCTGAGACTGAGCCTGCGGGGCGTGCAAGGCGTAGCAGCAGGAGTACCCAACAGGGTGCTGGTCATCACACAGGAGGACGACGCTGGAACTGGGTTTAGACTGCAAAGAAAGTAAAGACGAAAGAACAATGCTGATTTCAACAACTGAGATTGCACTTTCAAGATATCTCATCATTGTAATAGCACATTTGTTGTGCACAGGGGATGAACCATAAGCACCTGCATGTATAATTTAGCACCTTCCTACTGTCTAGCAGACAGCTGACTAAATATTGTTGCTTGGATACGATCTCACCTCAACGATTGCTGTTTGGATTGGCTTATTTGTCCTGTGGGATTTAGTCAAATTCAGACTGAGTGTACATTTAACACACTGTAGGATTCTCAAAGCACCACATATCGAAATAGCATTATTACATTAAGCTGCATCAAATGTTTAAACTGCATTTATGTTTCTTTGTTAATTTCTAGTGTTATTACAATATATGCAATTTTCATTTTAGGAGCTCTTTAAAAGCACGCACCATCAAGACAGAGGCAAATGTGCATTCTTAGGAGGCAAACAGGTGACAGGTCTTATAAAAATGTATTATTTCATTAGGACTTTTGTAATAAGGCATGTGTTTTAATATGGCAGCTTTTAGCAGAAAAGCAAAACTTTGCAGTAGTTGATTATGACTGAATTCTGGCAGAACAAACAGGAAACTTTGAGAAAAACCAGACTACTTATATTGCTTACCTTGGTGTGACCCGCGTCTGCTCATCTGTTGGGTGGAGGATGCGACAGGTTGTGAAGGTGTAGGTAGAACTGGTGTGGGCCATGCATTTACCTGGATAGTATGCAGCTGCAAGTCACACAAACACAGACAGTCATTAAAGAAAACACTGCAGGTTCAACAAAAGCTGACATAAATACAGTATGTATATATATTTCCTCACCCAGGACGTCAGTGTTGCTTAGATGTGGCGATGGGGATGGAGAGGGTGGAGAACGTGGAGCGAGGCTGGGTGGAGCCTGCCCGAGGATGGTGTCACCGGTGCTGGAGGTGGAGGGCACGGCTGGTGAGGCAGAGGCCGAGGAGGTGGGCAGATTCTGAAAGTATTGCTCCCCTGGTTCATCCTCCTCAAAGCCACCCCATGGATACACCTGCAGACAACACAGCACAGAGAGAGTCCAGATCATTACAGATGCATGCATGTACACTGAGTGTTACGAGTGTTATGACTATTACTTGTAGTAATGTCAACAGTTATTAGGCGTAAGGTAAGTAATAAGTCGAGTCATACCATATAAACACACACAAGGTGTTTGTTATTTATCACTTCCCTCTAATTGTCAAAATAAAGTTGAATTATATCAAACCTATCCAAGCAAATTTCCTGTCTTGTTTTGGTCAGTATGTGTTTTATTCATCATTGTCTTCTCCCACTGAACTAACTGACTACTGTACATTACTGCAGTCTGGATCCATCAGTCCTGCACATACCAAGTGGGATTCCCTGTATAGAGGACTATAAATCCCAATTGTATTTATGCAATGAAGAAGTTGTATAATTACTTGAGTATCTAATTACATTCTGTCACGGAGAACTAAAAACTAATACTGTTTGCATGAATCTGTTAACATGTTGTGTAATAAACCCATATGGTAAACATACAGAGACGCATTTGCATGAGCGTGACCATACTGTAGATACAGACTCACACACCAGCACATACACACACACACCTGCTCCAGCTCTAGCTCGAGGGGTCTGTAGCCCTTCGGCACGACTCCTGGCCTGGCGTCTAGAATCACACCGAGGTGAGGCTGGGCTAACTGCTGCCAGTGATGCAGGGTGGCAGAGCCTGGTGGGGAGAAATGAACAGAACTGCAATGCACTCAATATCTTTAAACACACACAAATAAACACGTGAAGGATTATTTATGACTCAGTACTTAATATGTAACTGGTTCTTTTATCGTCACCAGACCTTTAATGCTTTTGATATGTAGTGTTCCTGAAAAGTCTTGTTAGCATTGCTCACAAACAGCTGGACTATGGTTTCACGTAAAAAGCTTTATAGCCTTTCCTGTGTTAAATCATCAGTTATTCATCAACTATATAAATGTGTAGTAATTGGTTTTGTTATATTGGTGCAGGGACAGCTATACAGCTATACAAGACTGCAGATTAAGTGACAAAATTAACCCATAAAAGTACGCACTTAATGCTAATATCTACTTTTTTGTCTAATAAGCATATCCATGAAAAAACAAGTGCAGAGAAATATGACAGAATAAGCCTCAGCGATCAGGACAAACAAAGATGGCAACAATAGAGAGACACTAAAAGGTGATGAAGAGCAGAGGAATGAGATGAAAATGAAATGGAGGAGCAATCAGAATGAGAAAAGGTTTTTATTAGTCAGCTACATGAGTTTGAAACAGAGATAGCAAGCAGTGACAGAATGAACAAAAGAAATCACAAAGAAACAGGAAGTCTTACATAAATAATAAATAGTAAAGAAACACATAAAGACAGAATAATAAATATATAAGAAGGAGTAAATACAAATAAACAAATGTGTGTAAACAGAAGCAATGGCAGGGTTTGTATATATCGTGGAGATGTTTGCTGGGTTAACCGTGGACAGTGTGCTTTTAAATGAAGTATGAATTATTACCAGCAGAGGGCGGCACAGGCCAACAGCAGCCAGCTTTAAGGTTAAATCAACACTGAATCACAAGGGGAATCATAAAACACTGCTGTGACACTTCTGTCAGTGATGTCACATCAGGTGCTCTGCATCAGCTGTCAACACCAGCTGTGATGTCATTAAATCACTGGCCCATGAGGTGAAGTGTGTACGTTCACTTACTGGATAGCTATCATATGTACATCCTAATTTTAAGTCTGTTTTCCTTCAACCCAGAGGGACCAGTTAAAGAACAGCAGCAAATGATTTGGAGTGTGTGTCTGTCTACAACCATCCTCTCGGCTGCGTGTCTTTGCAGTAGCTGTGTGGAGATGCAAAGCTGCCTGTCTTGTGATGGTGCATCAGAGACCAGAAAGAGTTGAAGAGCATTAGTGACAGAGGCCTCTCTTTCCTCTCTATTGCTCCCTTCATCTTCCTGCTCCCGGCTCGGTCTCTGGCCCACCTCCTTCCCCTCTCCCTCTCTATCCCAGCTCCGGTCTTCTTTGCCCATCCCCAGCCTCTTTCCCTCTCCCCCTCGAGCGTCCGCCCATGCCGGCTCTCCCACCTCCTCTCCCCCTCCGTCCCCCAGCCCCGCTTGTTCCCTTTCTTTGTCCCGACCCCTCGGTGTCGGTCGCCTTCCCACTTCCTCCCCGCCTTGCAGCTCATCCCGCGCTCCCTTTCTCCCTCACCTTCAAGCGGTTTGACGATCTGGAGTTTGTCAGGGAGGTAGGGCCCTCGTGAGGCCCAAATGTGGAGGTTGCCAAGGGACATGATGCTTTCTGAGGGGGTCATCACACTCTCCTGGCCCAGGGCATCATGTAGACCTCCATGTCCTCCCCGTCTCCGATCCCTCTCCTCTTCAAAGAAGCGCCTCTCGCTCAGGTTGTTCTGTCGACGCAGAGACAGGCGGCGCAGGGCGAGCCGCAGATCCTCAGCACCGCTCACCTTCTTCTCTCGGCCGTCTGTGCTGCTGCCGGAGAAGAGATGAAACAGAAACCAAGGATAAGAATGTTTGTCAATGAATGAATCTTGAGAAATTGTGACAATTTGTTGAAGTACATGTTAAATAAACTGTACTACTAACATTTGACTAATCCTTAAGAAACTCAAGAAACAGACAATTTAAAAAAGGTACTTCTTCACTCTTTGATGTCTAAAAGCTGCCCTCAATCTCAACTCCCTCTCTAATTTATTAATTGTATAAGCCCGCTCCTCCTCACCTATCCTGATTGGATGCCGTCTCCATCAGGATGCTCTGCGTTCGGTTGTCAAGGGCAATACTGTCTCCGCTGATGTCACCTCCATACATGCTGGAGTGAGGCGTGGAGAGGCCGCTGGACTGGGGCGATGTGCGGGCTGACAGAGACTGGTTGGAGCCCGGGATGTTGGCGTTGGTTGGAGTCAGAGAACGCTGACGGACTGTCTGGTTGACGTTCTTCACCGTCTCAAACACACGCTTCCGATGGCTTCTACACACAACCAAACACAAGAGTGTAGTCTTAGTGTTTTATTTCTATGCAGTTTTTTCAAATGAAAATCACCACGTTTTTTGGGACGATGTAACACTTTCCACATGAAAACTATCCTGTAGCTCTCGGGATAAGATTGTACATTAGCTAACCTGGTAGCTTCAACATTCATAAGTGGCTTTAATACAGATTAATAAAATTCATTGACATAAACTGCGTATTTTCTAGCTAAACCCTCTCATGTCAGTCAGTGAGATAATGATGATGTTTTCAGAGCAGCTGTTCTGATGTACATGTGAGTGAAACCAGCTAAAATTTTCTCTGCTTTTGCATTTACTGATTTTAACTTTTTCTTTATGTCACATGTAACAGGCAGTGTAAATAAACAGCAGCTGTGAGGCTGGAGAATTAGTCAGAGTGGTGATATGAGCTAAATCCTAACATGCTCACAATGACAATCTTAACATATTAGTTTAATGTGTTAGCTTGCAAAGATTTGCTAAACATGCTAATAAAGTACATCTGATGGGATTGTGGTTTGTTTTGCTGGTTTTTAAACCAAATTGGACAAATCGTCGCTAGATGAAAAGTGAAAGGATCACCAAACTTATTGCAATTCATCCTGACACATCTGCACCAAATTTCATGGCAAAAGCAGGTGACGCATTTCACTCATAACCAGAAATGTCAACCTCATGGTGGCACTAGATGAAAGGTCAGGCATGGCAATCCATCCAATAGTTAGCCAGACATTGTGCAAAAAACAAAAGTCACAGGATCACCAAAGTCAGTTGGATTCATCCTCTGGGGACCATGAATGTCTGAAGAAAAATTCATGGCAATTCATCCAACAGTTGTTGAGATATTTCACTCACCAAAGTGGTGGACCGACCGACCCTGCCATGTGAAAACTTCATGGGAATCAGTATAAAAGAATAGTATAACAGAATGTGAGAAAGTGTGGTCCTTTGCAACACATAGCTTGTAAAGTAAATCACATACAGTAGCCTGACTGTTAGTCCACATACTTCTGTTCCTCGCACTCGGGGTCATCCAGACTCAACTCCTTCCTCATTGTTCCCTCAATCTCAGCGGCCAGAGAGTCCTGCGACACAAAAAAGTTTGTGAAGGAACTGAAGATAATCATGTACACACCCACAGACACACACACACACTCCCTCACCATCGGGTACAGTCCCAGGGGATGGTAGCGCCGAGGGGTTCCTGCAGGGTAGTTTCTGTTCCTCAGGTTCTTCAGTTCCTCCTGGGCTTCATGCAGCATCTCAATACACTCTGAATACTTCTCCTCCAACTCCTGAAGCTGTTCATTGTAGGCATTAAAGTTAACTTTTGGAATTTAAGTCAAACAGTCTGGTACCAGCTTGGCAAGCAAGGAAATGTGGGCAAGACAGGGCAGTGATGTGGAAGTTACCTCTGTTGTAAGCTGCCTTTGGGCGTCTTTAGCTGCCACCAGGTGTTGAGAAAGCTCCTCATTCTCCACTGCATACTAGAAACACACACGTGGCACACGTTTGAATGAGCAAAATGAACGGAGCATAATAACAGTCACATTTGAGTTAAAATGACTTCGCGTGTCTGTCCATGCGTGCTCACAGATTTGGCTTTCTTCTGCAGATCCACTATCTGAGAGAGGAGGTGCGTGATCTCTTCTTGCTGTCGGGAAGCATCCTCAGTCTTACGAGCCAGTTCCTCCGCTATGGCAGAGATTTGGAGGCTGGACAACCCTGAAAGGAAAAGTTTAGTTCAAGAGGGAAAGACGTGTGTCCAAAGCTTGAAACATGAAATAGAGGACACAGTAAAAGGAGACAGAGGAAACAAGAATTAAAACTCTATTTCAGTCAAAATTGACTTTAGACATGCACACAAACACAGGAAAATACTATAAAAAACAGAGATAGAAATGGAGAGTGAGACTCACTGAGTTCTTTCACACAGTCATTAACAAGCTGCTGCTCCTTTTCCTCATACGTTTCAGTCTCTGACTTCAGATGGTTAGCCTGCATGTAGACACCCACGATTAAACAATATATTCCCAGTAATTTCAGTCCCTTCCTTACTCCTTGTGTGTGTGTTGATACCTCTGAGCGGAGCGACAGGTTCTCTTCTTCCAGATCTTTGAGTTTCCTCTGGAGTGTGTCGCTCCCAAAGCTTCCCGAAGCTGCTTCCACTTTACTTTTCTTGCCCCTTTGGACAGATAAACACAGAGCGAGCCTGAAACTCGTAGCCAGAAGGTCGACTCCTACTTGTTTTTTTCAGTGCACTAGTTTATAGGAATCAATGCTGAACTGGTACATTATGTGTTAAGCATGCTTTTGTGATTTGGCATTCCAAAAACATCTAAATTCATCAACTTTTTACAGACAGAAAGAGAGACACTGATTAACAAAGAAGGGATGCTAACGTTGGAGAGCTGCTGGACTCATCCTCGCTCTCCTCGGCTGCATTGGTGTAAAACTGCAGCAGCTCATCCTTCAGGTTCAGCTCGTGGTGCAGCTGGGCCACCTGGAAGAGGACAGACAGTGTTAACTGCTTGTGTGTTTCTACGTAAATGTGTATATACTGTATGTATGTGTGTGTGGTGTGGATGATTCAAAAACATCCATGATCTAAATCTCACTCCATCGTACAACCTTCAAGCTAATAAGAATGACAGTTATATGGGATCATGTCTCCAAAAGTGCCAAAACATGACAAAATAATTAAGCATAGAAGTCTGACCAAAAAAAACCCTAACTCAAGGCTCACTTACTAGCTTTTTCACTTATTTACTAGCTCAAAGTTTTCAACCATATCACATGGTATTCATAGGCAGGTGAAGTTTCTTTAACTGTCATGGAGATGGAACGGTTGGATGTTGCTGAGCAAACTCCATCAACCGAAGAACTGAAAGCTACAAAGAAAGCTAGTAAGTAGACCTTGTGTTGGGCTTGTTTTGTCAAATTGTAAGATAAATAATCAGAATGAATGATTTTATGAGTTACAGCCTGATGTGTGTGTGAGCAGACCTCTTCTGTGATTTGCCCCACTCGTTCCTCCAGGTAGTCATTCTGCTCAGTCAGAGTTCTGTTCTTCTTAAGCAGTGACTGGCCGATTCTTGCAGCCAACTCCAAATCTCTCTCTTTCTATTGGTTGGAACGCAGGAAGAGAAGAGATGAGGTGAGATGAGATGAGAAGTATGGCATCAATACCCCAGAAATCCCACAATAAAACACTGGTAAACTACATTTGTTCTTGTTGGTGTCCTGTGGGGGTGGAGGTTCAGCTGCTGTTAGTAAATTTAGAGGCAGAATTCACCCACAGATTTCTGGATGTTTCTGTTTCTTTGATCACTTTCTGTGGAAGGAAACCTCTACAGTGCAGCATCCCTCTCTGTTGCAGCCTCACTTTGTGATTTAGACTGATTAAAAATCCCTCCTGGTGCAGCAGTGAATTACACTGATAGATCAGACAAAAATAGATCATCTCACCTCCTCCAACAGACGTGTGACAGCATCGATGTCATTGTAGGTCTTCGTCATCTGGCCCACTCTGTCTGCACATAGCACTGTGGAGATGTAAAACACACAAACAGAGTGAGAGGAAGGGAGCGAGGGACGTGCAGAGCTGCTTTCACTTTGAGAAAAAGAAAACTGGATGAAAGCAGTGGGACCTTTCTGCTGCGAAATGACCTCTCACCTTCTCATCACTTCTGGTGTGATGCATGAACGTGGACAATGGCACGCACACACACAGCCACATTATGTAAGACAGGGAGTTTAAAAAGTCGTCCTCTCGGAGGTGGTGGGGTCATGTTTGGGATGCAACATCACCACTGACATAATGTTAGTGTACGAATGTTTTCCATGGCGCACAGCGGTTGGTTCTGCTGCCCTGAGGTGAAACCTCTTATTGACTTCAGAGCTCTAATCAATAACATGCTGTACAAAGTTATTGAATACGTTATGTTAAACCTCAGTAATCTTGTTAGCATTACACCCAGCGCAAAATACTTTAACTGTTGTTTCATTAGAGCACTTTTGAGTTTCTCCTGTGAGAATAAAGGGAGCCAACAGTGTTCAAACCAGGATCCACTCTGGCTCACACAGGCGCACTAATGGATTGTGGGGATTTGTGTGTGCATGCGTGTGCACTCGAGGGCTGATGTGTCAAAACAGAGCAAATTCAAAGTCAGCAAGCTTCAGGAAATTCCTCTTAATGAGAAGAACAAAGCCAGAGACGAGCTCTGGTGTCAGACCATTAACCAGGAAACACACAAAACTGTGTCAAAATGTTGTTTCTTTTCCTGAAATAATGAAAATACAACTTTGTAATCTGTTGCAGTCATTAATCAAACTGTAACAGGGAAATCTCGAGCTCTAAAAGTCGGCTTGCTCTTCAGTCTACTGCGCACACAAATCAAATCAAAGTACAGGAAATGAGTAAATGCCACATTTAACCTGATTGCAAATTAAATCACATTAAACATGTCTTTCTTCTCTGTATTTTAGCCATGTGCTTTACCTTTCTTGTCCTCCTTACAGCACCAGTCTTCCAGCTCACATTCATCCCTCGCTAATCCCTTCATCCCACTCTTGCTGTCCATCTCTTCCCTGAGCTCCACGATGACCGACGAGCAGAAGCAACAACCGGTCCAAACACAGATCCATTCACTCTCCCTCTCTCACTGCTACTGCTCAGCTACTGTATAACAGGCCCAGAGACTGAATTACCCTCCGCCCACACGGACGCCCCTGCGAGTGAGTGCGAGGAAGGCGGAGAGATGAGAGAGAGAGAGAGAGAGAGAGAGAGAGAGAGAGAGAGAGAGAGAGAGAGAGCGTGTTTTGGGAAATGCTCTACAGCTGTTGAGTTGGAGGTGAAACAGAAATAGAAGTTGTATGATGATTTAGAGGATGCAGGATGGCAGAAAGAGCCAATCAGAGATGTCGGGCTACAGCGCGGACTCTCCTCTCAGTTTTTAAGTGCTGACAGAACTCCCACTCCTCTCTCCTTTTCACCTTCCTTTCATGCCCTCACTTCCTCTCTCTTCTGCTCTGCGCAAGGCCACTGAACATCTATCTGCCTCCAGCAACTGTTACTATGGCGACCCCCATCCACAAACAAACCATTGACAGAGACATACACACTAACTCATTACCACTGACCATGCTGCATACAGAGGTCCAGACACACACACAAGTTGTGCCTTATCCTTGTGACTTTTGTTTGGCTCAATAACAGAACACAATAGACTGGGAACCAATAATCTCACTTCTTTGTAATACACTTCCTCCTTACTAAATGGACTCCTCACAATGCAGAGTAACGCTCGCATTAAACTGTAAAGTGATTGATCACTATACTTTACAACAAAGACAGATTTTATCTTAAAACAGGGAATGTTTTTAAATTTAAATAATAATCACCATCTGTGTTTCGGGACACGTTCTGAAGCTGTACTTATTGGGAAAACTACTGCTAAAAACGTTCAGTAGTGAAACAAAGCTTAATTACCAACTCAACTGGCAGACCTACAAAGGGTTCATAATAACATATTAGACATTAATAATAAAGGAGATTAAAAAATACAAATACAATCAGAAACCAAAAACTCAGAAACGCTCAAATGAAACCAGTTCTCTTTAAGTCAGCGGAGATACAATGGACTTTGAAATTTACTGCAGGAGACTCTCAGTATAAATTAAACAATGAACTAGGGCTGCAACTAACGATTATGTTCATTATCAATTAATCTGTCGATCATTTTCTCGTTTAATCGATTAGTTGTTTTGTCCACAACCCAAAGATATTCAGTTTACTGTCACAGAGGACTAAAGAAACCAGAGAATATTCACATTTGAGAAGCTGAAATCAGAGCATGTGGACACTTTCTCTTGAAAAATGACTTAAAACGATTATCAAAATAGTTGGTGATTAATTTGATAGTTTACAGCAAATCGATTAATCGACTAATCGTTGCAGCTCTAAAATAAACAACACATAGCAAATATCCTTAACTCTCTGAACCTGCCTATGATAGACATCAAGATATACCTGTAGACAAAGTAAAGTCATCACTAGTCTGGGCACATGGAGCGTTACAGAGAACACATACAGTGACTCCAAAATTGGAAGCAGCATGAAAGTGGGCACCACCTTGTGGAGGGAGGCTACAATGTCAGTTGTATATTAAAACAGGTAAAGAACAGACGTGACTGTAGATAACAGTGAGAAATAGACACACTGATACTGGCTTAGAAGAGTAGAAAAAATCTTATTCATCTGCATTAATCTGAACAAGTAAAATATTGTATTTGACACACACTACATATTATGTGGCACATACAACAGGAAAAACACAAGCTATACAAGTGGCTTCTGATGTAGAGGAGGCTTTAACCTCAGTTAGGTGGACCTTTCATTACAATGTCCTAGAAAAATATGATTTCCACATAACTATAATTAAAGTATCCCACGCACAATATAATAAACAAACAAAGAATCAATATTAATGGCAACCTCTCAAAACTGTTTGTATGAGAAAGCCTCTGAGCCAGTGTATTAGGCAGAGTGGTGATATAGCAGGAGAAGAGCAAAAATGACCTTTATTACCAGATGATGCATTGATCTTACTGGAAAGTCATTATCTTTTTCAATGTCGACCGTGGAGAAACATGGTTCGTTCAATGTGACTTTCTATTGTGACCTGCCTGAGGACTTTAAAGACAAATACTGTGTCAGTTAGAGAGAGGATTCAAACTGGTGTCTATTTACCTATAGAAGATATCACAGGACTATTTGATATTAACTACAAACACCTGAACTCTAGAATTAAGACATTTACTGTAAAGATTATGCCATCAATCAACTTCTCAATTGTTTACCTTTTAAACCCTCCCTATAGATACACTACACAGCTATTTATAGAATTAAACACAATAATTACTCCTTGCTATGTAGTGTACATGGCAGAATATAGAATCAAATACAAAAAAAGAAAAAAGGGGGGAATGGTATTAACAAGCCTACCTCTATGCACCTCAGTTAAAACTAAGTGTGTCTGTGTAACTGTGTAGTTTGAGGTTAGATGGAAAGAAATAGAGGGTGGAAACTCGAGAGGAACCCCAAAACAAGCTATGATGGCAGGTAATATGTTGTATAGTATTACTACATAATACAAAAGAATGAAAATGTGCTAATATTACAGTAACACTACACTCCGTCTTTTTCCCTAATGTACCGAATAGAGAATATGCCCCTTTTTTAAAAATACATGTGAAATGTAGAAAACAAATTAGGGGAATCTTTATGTTTCATGTTCTGTATGTGAATTTTTTGTGTTCAGTTGTTGTGAATCTTTTCCACAAGGAAATAAAATGTTGGCATGCACTAATAAAGTCCCAACTCACAGTGATGCAAATGTGTTTCAATCTGTCAAGAAAATTCACACAAACTAAAGTAGATTATCTTTTCTTTTATCTTTTACCCTTTGAAGGATTAAATGCAGCATGTGCTGTACCCAGGTGGGTAAATCTTTCGCTTTTAAAGCCCTGTATTCCCAAACCAGTCCCACAGATTAAACCCCACCAGTTTAATCTCCGGTGTCCCTCCTCATCTATTTCTTTACTACATTTCCACTGTGTACTCTACAAGTGTACTCCGGCCACACTTACAGAAGTATTTGAGTGTCTCTTCGATCTGCTCGGTGGTCAGGTCGAGCCTGGCATCCGGTGCGACGAGGGGAGTGTGCAGCCAGTCATCGTGGTCGTAGCCGTAGACGGTGTCAGCACGCAGTCGGTACACCGGCAACTGCTCCTCTAGAAGACTGATGATCTCAAACTCTGGCAGGTCAGTGCTGTTGCACACATCTGAACACCACAGAGAGGACGGGGAAGGAGGATTTGTGTGTTTGTGTCATTGGATTCAATTTGTGTAAAACAACCAGAGTAATTCAGATTGTTGCTACATTTGTACTGTACATGCAAAAGCTCTGATCACCTTACAATTTAAATACCCATCACTATATAAAGTAGTTAGCTTCACCATGACCAGCTACAACATTAAAATGTGACTTACACATTAATGAGTCAGTATTAAAAATCCAACAATATGTAATAATATAACACTCAAGGGGGCATTTTTCGCATTACAAGTACTTTTGATACCTGAAGTACACTCTGTTGCACAGTTGTGTTGGTGGTCTTTGTGAAAACTATTTTTTGTTTAAACAACAACCATTAAAACTGTATATAATCTTTTCTTAATTAGAGTTTATAAAATGATGTCATTAGGGACATTAGGTCTTTGAAGCAGTATTATTTTATAACATAGATAATTAGAAAGAACAAAATTATAATTATTTATTATATACAATAATTTACAAACTGAAATCAAGGCTGTGTTTTCTTAATTCCTAAAATGTTGACCCCAGCATGCACACACACACACACACACACATACGGTACCTGTGATGGTCTCTGCATCCCTGCAGTCGGGCGGCGCCGGGTGTGTGTCAAGCTGGCTGGACTCGCCCTCACTCACATACTGCTCCTCGTGGGTGTGCCGCTGGTCGGGCTCGGGGTCGGGGTCCGGGTCCGGGTCCAGGTCTGGGGCCGGGGGCAGGGAGGGGGCCGGGGAGGCCAGCTTGGCTCACCTCTCACTGGTGGAGAGAAACGGGGGCCATGGGCCTCTGGAGCTGGAGCTCCACTGGGTTAGCAGGTCCACCTGACGGACGGGAGACAGCAGGCACAGCGACCTGGAGAGGAGAGATGGGGACTGGTGAGGAAGGGAGGGGGGACGGAGAGAAGCAGAGACCTCTACAGAGCCATACACACTTGTGTTGGTGTAACCCAAAGTCCACATTTATCAATGCGCCTCTCTCTTTCCCAACAGAGTCTTTAACTCCAAGTGCTGCTGCTGAGTCTGCACTGTGCTGCCTGCCAGCTAGCTGAATAAATCTCAGCCCATCCACTGCAGACACCACTTTTCATCTGTCGGGAAATGAATAAGAAGGCTGATGGGGGTTAAGAGCAACTCTTGATAATAGCATGATATAATGACAGTGTGTTACTTAATTGATCCATGTACAGGAAATTTTTTTTTCTTCTTCTCCTTTCATGGGAGTTCAGAAGGGGGGTGAAACTACAGAGCAGTAGCTGTTTCAAGGCCACTTCAGCAGCGAGGATGCCAACATGTGTACTGAAGTTAAAGGATAAACTGTTAAACCACTAGCCGACACTGCAACCCAAATCCCCTGACCTGCCAGTCACCCAGGGACGCCTTCCTCACAGCACAGACTTCTGAAGTAGCTAGTGAAGACCACAGTTTGATCCCGGGTCCCCTGTCTGAAGTAAATGCAGCGGTGCTCATGCATGGCGACCTTGCAGCTCTTCTGTCTTTATCCTGCAGGGCTCGGTGTATCGCTGCAGATGCACAGCAGGCTACAGTCAGTAAACACACCACAGATCTGGATCTCATGAAATTCACCTGTGTGTCAGATCAAACAGCTAGCGACGCAGCTAGCGGAGCAGACTATAAATAGAGACAGAGAAAAAGTGTGTGTGTGTGCATATGCATAAGTGTCTGTGTGTCCTCTGCAGCCAGTTACATGAATAGGTGGTTGTCTCTGTACTTGCATAAGACACCTGGTGATGGATGAGCGCATCTGGCATTAGATGTGTCTGAAACTGCCGAGCACATGCGTGAGCACATCAATAGATAAAGGTGAACGGCACATGCTCTGTTCTCTGTACAGCAGCACGACAACCTTGGGACGTCTTTCCCATTGCGGCAGTTTGAAAGCTGTGTTCACTCTCTGTTGGGCTGCATTCATTCGGCCTGTAAAAACCTTTTCAATGGGCAGGTCCAGAATTACATAATCTGTGGACGACAGATGATTTCAGGTTCAAACTGTCAACGTGCACATGCAGATCTGGGATTAAAAGTCATGCATCCTCCAAAAACCACCGTTCCCAAAACAACTCATATATATGTCAACTTGCAAAAACTCCTCCTCCTCAGGTCTTCAAAAAAGGACCACAAGGATGAGCTCTCAGCAGGCAAAAGCTAGTTATTTAAAACAATATATAATATATTTAATATCTCCATAAAGACATGGGTTAGACCTGACCCCAGGGGTTTCAAGATAGTCAAAATATCTTGTGTTTTTGGAGGATTTAGAGAATAAATGACTGAATTATAGCTGGGAATCTAACAGTGAGGAGAGAGAAGCCTAAATTCATGGAGGTTCTTTTAAATAATCTAAAAGAACAGCAGCAACAGTAAAATGATGTGTTTAAGAAAAGACTTGTACAAAGACCAGCAGCTCACTGGATGTCCTACAGTCCAACATGTTACTACAGTCCTGCAGTGAATGCTGCTGCTGCTGCTGCTGGTGCTGCCAGCAGTATCCTCAGTAAATAGGCCAGGGTTCATTCATGCATGTGGCATAAACAATGATATTTGAATGCTGTCTGAGGGTGTGGCTTCACTACATCAGCAGCTCGCGTCACGGATGCGGATCTGGGCTTTTCATAAAATCGTGTCCTTACAGTAACGCAATAAGTGCCCGAACATGATCAGCTGACCTCATGATGCATGACATCGCCATTTAAAATCATTTATTAATGAGAGCAGTGAAAGCAGCCCCGGCACAGAGCCCTACTCACACTCACTGGTGACTGATCCGAAGTGTTTTCTCTCTCCGAAATCCAAAAGGGACTCTGGTGCGGTTAAGTAATCCTGCAGGGAGGAAACCGGCAGATATTGATGAGTGTTGCCTCGGATGAGCAGGTAGAAACCGTCTCTGTCAACCAGCGTGTGTGCAGGCCGGGCACTGTGATGCCTCTCTGGTCTGGACTCTGTCTCCACAGCGCTGACAGCTCTGGGTGATCAAGGTCACCTTAGTTTGGTTTCCAAAGTCGCTCTTGACCCGGTCCACTCCTCCTTCCCTTCAGCCATCTCCCTCTGTCTCTCCTTTCTGTCTCTCACTCTCTCCGGAGCCTCCGTCACCGCCGTGAAGCCAGCCGGCAGGACAATAATAAGGCTTCTGGTCACCGCCTTCAAAATAAAAGGCTTATTAGTGAACAGGTTTGAACCCAAAACCCAAGGGGAGAATTTATATTGAGAAATACGTACAAAATAAAAAATATGTTATGTTTTCCTTTTTAAATGCCCTTATAGCATGTATTCATAGCCGTATAGGCCTGAATTTCCAATATGAAAATACTTTTATGGATTGTCACAGTGTCATATTAGGCAGCAAAAACTTTGGAAAAGAAGCTCCAATGGCTACACAGGATAAAACATGATAACATGCAATAATATGCTTTAGATTGATTCTCACGATGATTTTAATGTGTATTATGTTTATAGTTATTGGTTATAATTACCTCAAGATTGACCACACTTTATATTTTGCCTGCTGTAGTGTGACTGCTGCATGTTCACACTGTTCATACTGTAATTCGTATCTCTGTGCTTGGTGCTGAACTGCATTTCACTGTCTCTGTGTCTGTAAAGCTGAATCTAATATAATATTTAAAAAAACATATTTCATTAGTCTTTTAAGTTTTTTAATTTTTGTATTATTTAATTTTGGAACTTTCAAATAGACTTTTTGTGCTTTTAATTTGAAAGCTTTGTTTCTAACCGCTTCCTGTCAAACTCTATCTGACTTGCCAGTTTTTCTCCCCGCTGTCATCCAGACACCCAAACCAGGACCCAACCCGTTCTGGACCGAGCGCCAGTGACGTCACGGGCACCCACAACA
This sequence comes from Oplegnathus fasciatus, assembly GCA_003416845.1. Lineage (NCBI taxonomy): Eukaryota > Metazoa > Chordata > Actinopteri > Centrarchiformes > Oplegnathidae > Oplegnathus > Oplegnathus fasciatus. Next base: position 217,670 of record NTHP01000330.1, read on the forward strand.
GGAAGGGGACAGGCTACGAGGCTGCCGGTTATAACAGACATGTAAAGTAGGAAACCCACTCCCAAGTCATCCAATAATAAATTGGATATTTGGATCATATATCTGGATATTGAAATCTTTCACAATTTTTACTCATTTAATTGAATCTAATCAATCAATCAATTAAATATGTTTTACTACATTATGTATCAACATACACACATTATTCTCCAGCCAGGTAAGGTGCATTATTATGCACAAAAACATCATTCCACCTTCATACTGTATGAAAATAGGCTTTTTTTATTGAACTGAATTGTACTGAAGTGATTGCCTCCCACTTGACCAGCTAGACTGAGGAGAGAGGAGCCATTGTTCTCCAGAGAATAACTCGACACGGCTGAGTCAGCCATTCCTCACCTCACTACTCTGGAGCCGACAATGTTGTAACATGGCCACATTATTTGTGCAGTGTGATGCAAAATATAAACCCAAGGAAAGACTGCTCTAACACTAACATAAAATAAAACACTGTATGACATTTGTATAACAATCTTACTCTGTGATCACAGTTCTGCATAATGAGTTTAATGCTACTTTGGGGTCATTGTTGTATTATTCTTTGGTCTTGGTATGATCTGTGCTTCATGTTTGCTGTGATCAGTGGTTTTACTGCTTCAAAACAAAATCCTCCACCCTGTGCTGCAGTGCTCCATGCTACCCAGTACACAACTCTATACATTATGGCGAGTGATATCAGGTGACTAGCATTAGACCTCTCCTAAGAAGACAGACCTTTTAGTAACACAGTGTTGTTAGTGTTTTTATTGCATGGCCTGTATTCATCAATATTTAACAATTACATACTGCACAAAGCTTGTTCAGTGTTTTCCATCATTGCACATTGATGGTTTGTGCACTCAGCCATCACCTACCACGGTTACTAAAGGAACAATAAAACAGTTCTTATATTGTTATATTTTCCCACTTTGAATGACCACAACTGAGCATGTTACGTTTAATTTATTACCAGTCAGTCAAGTCAATTTTATTTATATAGCCCCAAATCAAACATTTGTATTTGAATTGACAATCTGTGCAATATATGACACCCTCTATCAGGAAAGAGACAGTAACAATAGACATTATGGTAGCAGTGGTGGAATGTAACTAAGTACATTTACTCAAGTACCGTACTTAAGTACAATTCTGATGTACTTTACTTTGGTATTTCCATTTTATACTTCGGCTTCACCACATTTTGGAGGCAAATATTGTACTTTTTACTGAACTACATTTATTTGACAGCTTTAGTTACAAGTTACTTTGCAGATTTAGATTATTAACACAAAATATAAATCAACTAATAAATTATGATATATTATTATAGATTCAGCTACTCAGCAGTATATAAAGTAGCTGGAATTAGCACCACTGTTACCAGCTGCAACATTAGTGATGTTTACAAATTAATGCATCACTAAGTATAATCCCACAATATAATATATATTTTTCTGATATGAGCCATAATTTTGCATAATGAGTGCTTTTACTTTTGGTACTTTACATATATTTTGATATACTTATGTACTTTTTCTTAAATAAGGATGCAGGACTTTTACTTGTAACAGAGTATTTTTACCCTGTGGTATTACTACTCTTGCTTAAGTAAAGCACCTGAATACCCCATCAGAAAACTGCATTTGTTATGTCTTGAATATAACAGCCTGCAGAGTATGGCAGAAGAAACGTATTGGGGCGCACCTGAAGGCAGCAGAAGCAGTGATTAACGCAGCAGCTGCTGACCTTCCGACTGTACAACAGAAACAGGGACCTATAATAGACCACAAATACATTATGTTCCACTGATGGGGTGGATGGTATCAATGATGGCAGACAGACTGAGGTCGGAGAGGAGTCTCTGTAATTCAATCTTCCAGCAGCAGATGGCAGCAGAGCGCCTCTGAGGACATCAGGCTCGGTGTTTGTTGCAAATTCACAGCAGAGAAATGTATGTCGTGTCTACCACAAATAACAATGGGGTGCTGTGACTTAACGTGGTGAATGGCAGCATGTGCAAGTGATGCTTATATGATGTCCATGAAGAAAAAGAGGCGCTATAATGAAGCCACGCGCCTATAGGATCACAGCGCGTCGGTGGTGTGTTGTGTGTCTTGCATTTATGGGATTTTGTAATGAGGCTGTGGCCCTGCCCTATAAGTAAGGCATACATCACACCATACGCGCTCCCAGCTGCCATTAATGTGTGTGGGTTTCCTCCAGATTTTGCACCGTGTGGGGGAAACAGCAGGAGCATCAAAACAGCACTGGAAATATGTTGGGTGCGTGACTTTATTCACTTTCTAATGTTTTAAACAACGGATGCAACAAGGACAGTTTTGCATTTAGTTGTTCACGCATCAAGCTGATGCAGATACTTCATCATTCAGGACTACTGATCGACCTTAGGTCACCTATCTTGGAGCATTTCATCGACTTGTCTGAACCCTCTCATCTGGAGGGAATATATGCCGCTGCAGGAAGGTGAGAAGTGTCGGCGGGAAGATGAGCAGTTCATGTTTTCTTCGTGTCATTTCAGGACTGTTAAAGATGGGTCATGTTGGCAGACTGCAGCTGGACTGACTACAGTAGCACATGTTTGATTTATCTTGTTTACCTCCTGAACAACACAGCTGCCCACCGCCTCTCTGATTTATTGTCTGCTGGGTGTTTACAGTCAGCCTTCCGCCTCCTTCCCACTGGCTTATCCACTGGAATAGAGCCAATCTCCAAATTGGCCGATATTTCCCAAAATGAATTTCGACCAGATCCTCTCTGCCATCGGAGGCTTCGGCAAATACCAGAAAATTTTGTACATATGGATTTGTTTACCCCAGATCCTCCTCGCCTTCCACATGATGGTAAGCATCTTTACCGGAGCCACGCCGCCCCATCACTGCAGCTCGAGCTCTGTAGCCGGGAATCAGTCCACCTTTCCCGGTACACTCAGCCTAAACTTCAGCCTCTCGGATTCCTCCTGCTTCTCCTCCGATGTTCGGCTGCAGGGCAACCGGACTGAGCGCGTCCCATGTGGCCACGGATGGGTGTACAGCAAGGAGACTTTCCAGAGTACAACAGTCACCGAGGTACAGTGGGATGCTGACACATTAAATGTGATCTGTTTAATCACAGATGAAAAGTATGCAACTTTAATCATTCACAAATTCATGCTACTGCATGGAAACAGGTGGAATCAGTTGTAAAAATTAATGGTGAATCATCCGTTTACTATTAAGCTTCATAAGCACCCAAGTCTGGGAAAATGTCTTAAATTCTTTTAAAAAGTCAAGCAAAAGTGGACTAATAAATTAATTAACCTAACAACACCAAAATATCACATAGTCTTTGCTACTAAAGATCATCACACAAAGTCCCTTTGTTAGATGATGTGATGGCAGATAAACAAAGTACCATACAAGCCAGACTAACCTGCATGGGGCACAAATTAGCTGCATGGCTCATTAACAATGCTCCATGGGATAATGAACAGTGTAAGAACAATATAAGCTGAAACAATTAGGGCCTTAAAGGACTAGTTCTACATTTTTGGAAATACAGTATGTCTATTTGCTGGGAAGACTGATACCACACACACCATCTGCCCGGTAAACACACGGCTTAACATAAGCTACAGTTAGTAGCCAGTTAGCGTAGCTTAGCATATAGACTGGAAACAGGGAACAGCTAGCCTGGCTCTGGCTCACTAATTAACATGCTATGTTACAGGAGCAGTCACTTCCTGAAGTCTTGTCATCACCATGAGGTTGCCAGGCAACCAGCGAAAACTTGTGCGAAATTACGCCTGGCCAAGAAATAGTCCCTCACATAACCCCCAGTAAAATCACAAATAGTCGTTTTTAGACTTCAGTGTTTATACAGTTTAAACGAAAGAGATTTAACATGTCAGTTAGTGAGCTTTAGAGGTGCTAAACAGCTAGCCTACAGAGGCTAGCCTACAGAGGCTAGCTGTTTACCCCTGTTTCCAGTATTTATGCTAAGCTAAGCTAACCGGCTGCTGGCTGTAGCCTTAAAAATTACCGGACAGAAATGAGAGTGGTGTTGATGGACTCACATTTGAGTAGCACAGCAGACACACAAGCGATTCCTACTTGAACACTTGCAGTCACCAGTCTGTAATGAGAAATAAAAGGTCTGTTTAGAAACCATGTGTATGCTCCACAAAAAAACCCCCTACTTTCTGTTTGATTTTTCCTTATACCAGTGGGACCTGGTGTGCGACAAAGCCGGACTGAATAGTCTTAGTTCGTCTATCTACATGTTTGGCCTGTTGGTGGGATCCGTGGTGTTCGGAGCCATGGCTGACAGGTAGGCTTCGCTGCTCTCTCTTAGCCTGGAGCCCTGTAACCTCTGAGCTTGTACAGATACAACACACAGCCAGATCCTCAGCATCAAAGCATGGCTGCAGGGGCAGACACTGTTGGAGTCTTTGGCATATGGTAGCCATGTGTAAGTAGGTTAGCTGATACATCATGCTGATTGAGTTGAAAGGCTAAAATTTAGGGTTTGACTGATACTGTTTCTTTTTATTGGATTAAACATGGATTTTGGAGTGGATTTGGAGTGGAACATAGAGTGGATTTTGTGCCTTAAACATCTTAAAATATCCAGCGTTTCTCTTAAGGTGGAAACATCCATCAAATTGCATTCAAATGTCACAGGACACTAAAACTCTCCCATATTACTGAAATTCCTGAAGGTGTGTTGGTGAGGTGTGGCAGTTTTAACACACTAATGCTCCACATTGGCCTGTATGGCCTGGTCTCACCCTGTCACAGTCACAGTGGCTCACTTGTGCACTCATTTATGCATGTGCTTAGAGAGCAAACTCATGTCCACCCCTTCTCTCTGTGTGCAAGGTACGGCCGGCGTTTCATCCTGCTGCTGTCCATCGCTCTTCAGACTGTGTTTGGAGTCGCTGTGGCCTTTGCACCCAACTTCCACGTCTATGTGATTCTTCGCTTTTTAGTCGGCACCACGATATCTGGAGTCATCATCAATGCCTTTGTACTTGGTATAAACAAAACACAGATTCGCACCCAAACACAGACACGATGAGATCATTGCAGTAGCAATAGCAGTAGTAGTAGTGGTGAGTGCATTGATCACCAAGTGAGAAATTGCACACATTACATTTAGCATTATATTGTGGTGGGGAATTAATGGCAGTATGTGATTCTTTCTCTCTCTTTCTTCAGGTTGTCATTATGATTTTGTATCAGGTGTAAAAAGAAAGATTCCCTGGAATGTTTCATCTCTCTACTGAGCATTTTAACTTGGTGCTCTTCCATTTCCTCTCAGCTAGGAGCTCAGATAAGAGCTGTGTTTCCAGGGAGCTTTGGATATGGGCTTAGATTTTAGGGGTGCAACTATATTAATGCACTGAGATGCTCTTGAATTATTGCATGATCTTATATAAACTCTTTCAAAATTCTCCCGCCTCTTAGGCTCACAAAACCCTTTCAGAATCCTTTAAAATATTTAAAAAATTCATTGTTCTAAGGATGGCAACGTTGGTCTGTCTGTCCACCACTTTGGTCTATTGGATGGATTGTTCCCCCCAGGATGAATTGTAACAACTTTTGTGATACCTTAACTTTTCATTTAGCGCTGGTCAAAATTTCTGTTTGTCTGATATTTTGTTTTAGGACCAAACACCCGCAAAAGTAATGTCATTCCCATCAGCCTCAGCTGAACTTTGTGTGTAGTGCTAATTGGCAAATGTTAGCATGCTAACACGCTAAGATGCTGACCGTAGTAAACTTTATACCTGCTGAACAGCAGCATGTTAGCATGCTGACAAAACATAGCGGTACTGAAGTACAGCCTCACAGAGCTGCTAGCATAGACTCTTATAGTCTTGTTATTGGACAGCGATGATATGCTGGTGTCAATGAAAACAGATGAGCAGACTATAGGAGGATTCCTCACATATGGATTATGGAAACTGGATAACAAACAGATGTTAGTAGCACGCACAATTGTTCAGTGTCAGTCAAGGAAAGCAGCGTATTGTCATCTCATTTGTCACTTATTTGGCCGACCTGCAGATGTTGTACTTTCAGTGTAATCATGTCTCAAGGTTTTTTTGTGCTATTTCTGCCCAATCCCAGAACACAAACCCTTGCCACTCTTTCCCCTACCTTAAAGCTCCAAACCACCACCTCAGTTTAACCCTCTCCCCATGATTCCTCCTCTCCTCTCCTCTCCTCTCCTCCCAAACCCTGCACTGTTTTTTCAAAGGCACTGAGTGGACGTGCACCAAGAGGCGCATGCTTGCTGGCATCATCACCGACTACGCATTTGGTCTGGGCTACATGCTGCTGGCAGGCGTAGCATACTTGATACGAGACTGGAGAAAGTTGCAACTGGCTATATCAGCCCCGGGCTTCCTGCTCATCTTCTATATATGGTGAGAAATTCAATGGTCCTCTGAACATTAGATCCACTGTGCAGTCATACATTTCTAGGACAAGAGTACATGAATGCCCTCTTTATGATCCTCATTCCCTCATCTGCCCTCATTTCTGGCACTTTCTCTCGCCTCTGTCCACTCTCCCCTCTCTCCCTGTCTGCTGCATGCTCTCTCTATCTCCTGTCAGGGTGCTTCCTCACTCCGCCAGATGGTTGCTGGCCAACGACAGGAGGGAGGAAGCCATCGCACTCCTCCGCAAGGCAGCGCTTGTAAACGGCCGGGTGTTACCTCCCGCTGTACAGGTGTGTACCTCGGTATTTTACTCCTTAAACTCTCATGCTTTCTAAGCTGTTAAAATGTATTTTTTGTCTGCTGCGTGCAGTATGACCCGTTGAAGACTAATCTTTTTGTGAAAGGATAAGGATGGTGTTACTCTATTTTCAACAAAAAACAATAAAAAGACCAAAATCAACAATGCATTGGTCCATCTGTCAATACTCTCTGACTGCCCTGCCCTGTCTGTGGAACTCAGCCACATTTCTACTTACGGCAGATGGAAATCTTGCCGAGAGTTAGATGAGAAGAGCGATACCACCGGCCAGCAGCCAGTTAGCTTAGCTTAGCGCAATGCCTGGAAACAGAGAAACAGCCAAAAGTAACAAAATCTGCCTACCAACACCTCTAAAACTCACTAATTAACATCTTAAGTCTCATTTGTTTGATTTGTACAAAAACCAAAGTGTAGAAATGACAAGCTGTGGTTTTATTAGCTTTGGAAAGAGCAAGGCTAGCTATTTCCTCCTATTTCCTGTTATTATGCTAAGCTAACCAGCTGCTNTGATGTGTGTTCATGGTAATGAAGGAACATGTCACCCAGTGTAACAGTGTGGCTCATTGATGTGTTTTTAATAGTTTTGGACAACCATAGAGCTCTATGGCATAGAGGAATAAGATACATTTTTTTCACTGGATTTGTTAAAAATTATGTTAAATGTTAAAGATATAACATGTTAATGCTAAAAAAAAAGTAGAATATCACCAGCCTTATCCTTTAAAGGGTTTGGTTTACCTGTGTCCAGGTTGAGAAGATTTTATGTGGAGGGAAGCGAAGTCATTCAGCAGTGGATCTCGTACGAACACCTCAGATGAGAAAGAGAGCTTTCATCTTGTTCTACATCTGGTAAATTGTGTGTGTGTGAGCGCATGGACATATGCTTTTTAGTGTTTTTTTTTTACATCAGTAACAAATCAAATTCTACTTTCCTTTCACCATGTTCTTTCTCTCTCTTTTCTCTTCTGTCTTCTGTCTCTTTCTGTTCCACCTTTGCACCCCAGGTTTGTGAATGTGCTGGTGTATTACGGCCTCTCACTGGGCGTGTCCAGGTTAGGGACAAACCTCTACTTGACCCAGTTTGTGTTCGGGTTGGTTGAGATCCCGGCTCGTTCTCTCGTCCTGCTCGTCCTGCCCTGCAGTCGCCGACTCTCCCAAAGCGGATTTCTGGCTGCTGGAGGGCTGGCCTGTCTGCTCATGCTCGCTGTCCCTGCAGGTACGATGGACGCTGTGTATTTGTCATGTTCTGGCAGGAATGTGAACTTTAAACACCAGCTTTTCATCTCATCCTCAAATAACTGATACATAAATGTATTTCGTCACTTTGATAATTTCACACCTTCTGTCTGTAGATTATCCCAATGTCCTAACTGGTCTTGCCATGGTGGGGAAATTTGGTATTACAGCTTCCTTTGCTGTAATCTATGTGTACACTGCTGAGATATTCCCCACTGTGCTTCGGTAAGATGTGTCTTTACAGTTTTAATGACTTTTCTCATACACGCATGATCCCAAAGTGATTTAAAAAAAATCCCTGTGGGTAATACCTCCAACTTTTTCCCCTCGTGTACCTACAGGCAAACAGGAATAGGTGTATCCTGTATGTTTGCGAGGGTGGGCGGTGTGTTGGCACCCATTATCAACATGCTTCATAACCACAGCCCCACTACACCTCTGGTCATCTTCGGTACCTCCCCACTGCTGGGTGCTATCCTGGCCCTGGCACTGCCTGAAACTGCAGACAGACCTCTTCCTGACACAGTGGAGGACGCAGAGAACTGGGACCTGAGGTACTACAATGTGACCTCTGTTTTCACTGGGGTGGGACTTAGCTTTGTGGATACTGGAGATTAAAGTATAATTTGTTGTGAATCAAATTGTATTGTCTTCGTGAGAGAGAGGCTTACTTTGCACCAGCTGTGTTATCACAGCTTTTGCATATGCTGTTAATGTGTCCTTGCTGTTCAGCCTCCATGACCCTGAACAGGATGTAAAATCTCACTGCCCCGTTTGTTCCCATGTGAGGACCCAACCTCTGCGAACAGCTCAGTGTGTACTTTGCATCTCCTGCAGGTCGCCTCCCAACAAGGAGAACCCTGAGATGTCCGAGAATATTAGCCAATCAGCCAGCAGCACAGAGGAACAGGAGCTACGACGTCTAGCAAGCCAGGCCTAACTGTGTGTAAAAGGATGCACGCTTTCCATTATTGACATATTATACAGCCTCAACTTTGTTACCACATACAGTACTTAACGTAACATTCTCTATGCAATTACATGTCAGGATCTGATTAAGAGCTCTATGCAAGAAAGCCAAACACATTTCACCCGCCAAACCAGCACGCAGGTGCGTCTGCACACACGCACAAAGCAGGCATTCATATACACTGCCAAGGCAAATCAACAGCCTACTGTTTGACCAGATGCAGGTAAACACCCGAGTAAGTCAGGGATAAACAGTCGTCCTTTGCAATCTTGTGCATTTCTCAGATGTTTACAACTTTATTCCATTATTTTATTATTATTTTATTATTATTTTGAGAAGTGGGTAGTGGATATATTTTACATATGTGGTGAGACAAAATAAATAACAGATTGCATCTGTGTGTATATTTATAAATCTACAGGCATCAGCTCACAGCTCAAATTTCTAAACTTGTGCTGATTTGAAGAATTTGATTGGCCAAGAAGACTTGAGCAGACTGCCACTTCCTCTCTAATGCAGTACACACAGTCCCGTCGAGCAGCTATTGTTAGGACTTCTTATTTTTCAAGACTGAAGGATTTATTACACTTGGTGCATTTAGTAAAAGCACTTCTATAATATTTTTGTATAAAAATGTACCATGTCTGTGGACCGTTTGTGGAATATCTTTGTTGTATTTTAATGCTGTATCGAACAAGCAACTGCCTCGTTTTCTATGTTCTCATTCTCAAGCCAAGAGAAATAGAAGTAGTCAAGTGAGATTGCATGCACTTAACTTTATTATGCCTAATGTAGCCTTTTGTTAGACTAATGTAGTACATTTGTAGTTTTGTAAGGAAACTATGGGATGTGACCGTGGTCAGCATGTGAAGAGATATTTGATTCCAGCATCGTTTGTAGAAGTTTATTCCCTTTTTATTATACTGAATGATACTCAGATGTAAAATGACTCGCTATGATGACTGTGAAATGTCTAGTGCATTTTACAAGTTTTTAAGGGCTGTTATTGTGTATATGAATCAGTGATACATGAAAAAACTCCAGGCATGGATCAGAAGCACAGGTCATGTAATATGGCAAAATCTATTATTCCTATAGCAAAGAAATGTGAGGCCAGTGTGCTTTGATTGCTTAAAATATATATGTGGAGGGGATATAACCTGTTATTCCACTGCATGAACTTAGAAAGCATGCCTTACTGCTGCCCACAGCATGCGAGTATGTAGGATCAACCAGAGATGTCATGGAAGCCAGATAATGGAAAACTTTCCATTTTTTTTATTGCATTGATTCCAGCCCAGTGCATTTGGACGCAACAAATTAAAAAGAACAAGTGGAAATGTGTCACAGAATGTACTTCGTACAACTGAAATGAAGGCACTGTAGCTGTGTGCCACCAGCAATAAACTTGTCAAAACCATGTTTGAAAAACCGGACTTGTTCTGTGTGCGAGTTGTGCAGCATCTCGATTCATCTCAACACCTTTCAACAGCAACATTTAACACATTATCATCACCAAGCAGCTCAGTTTGATGCGATAACCACACCTCAACACATCCAACAGTAGGTGTCATTCCTCCTCAGGCACTCACATAGTGGCATTAACATACAGATTGAGATCTAGAGGAAAAGGGCAAATCTATGCCAGTGTAACATATGTAGCATCAGTGGTGACGCCACAGTTGTTATCCTTCATAGACATGAGAATGTAGCCGTCATTGCCCCAGTAGGTGGACCATGAGTTCTTTATCAACCAGTATGGCTCCCCACTCAGGGTGCCGTATCCCACGGCAAGCACAGCGTGGTCCAAATCGTCAGTTGTATTACCTGGAAAACACGAGCAGTACGCCGAGTTATAGAGAGAGAAATCGTTGTTGCTGTATAAGTGCGAGCATCAGTGAGAGGTGAACCTACCACAAGCGGGTTCATAGTAGACACCGTGGCTGTAGAAAACAAATGATCGGTGTGAAGCGTCGATACTGACAGCCGTCGGCCCGTTTTTAAACAGCGCCAGCTTAAGGGCCTCTGCATCTCCTGATGTGACGTTGGTGTAGCTCTGGATATGTGCAGTAAGCTGGGATGTGTTCACGTGGCAAAACCCATTCTGTTCAGAGAGGGAGACAAAACATTTAATACTGAACCCTGTAGTACAGCAGGACTGGAAACCATGCAGTATGTCCCTGTCATACATGTGTCCCCTTGTATGAAAGCAGTAATAGGAACTGACTTGGGATACTGTTCTGGCTATCAAGGCCGAAGTAGAGATTGTGGACACTGCTGTGCTGGACAGAGCTTTACAATTGGCTCCAACTGGATCACACAGATACAAACCTTTTAATAACTTTTCAACAAAACTCATTTGAACCTACTGTAACTATGAAAAGCAATTATTTCAGCTGTTTGAACCTTGATTATTTACTCAGTTTTCAGTTATTTCAGACGTGTTTGAAAGTTGTCAAAGGCACCTATGTCTGTATACTAGCTGGACTGTGAACCTGTGGGCAAAGATGGCTTTAATATCACAATCTAACATTCACAGAGGCATATCGTACTGGTAGGAAAATGTACTATCTAATGCAATTCCACTTTTTATGAAGTTTATAATGTTCAGTTTTTGTTGACTTTGTCTGAAATGTGTAAATTCAATTATATGTTTTAGCATTGAGGTCATAGTTAAAGGTGGTGTTGTACTGAACTACATTATACTGAGAGGTGTTTCCCTATTTATAAACATGAGGGGGTCCGAAAATTAGAAACACCTGAATATAATGTAGTCCAGTACAACAC